>CM069912.1:44780228-44889036 GCA_036172215.1 Camellia granthamiana | reverse complement strand
TCAACAATATTACACTGATAATTTCGTGTCTATAGGAACTAAGAAAAAAGGTATAGAGTTGCTTGAGTGAGTGCTTTGGCAAACAAAGTAATGTTTTAATAGTGTATTGCTATATTGCAGTTGGAGCTTATAAGTGGCACATATCAATTTATCATTAAAGAGGCTAAAACATTTCAAAGAGAAAACAGAGCAGGGGACTAACCTTGTGGACGTATGAGATGTTACTTTTCCCTGGACCGGCAACAATGATTCCACCTTGTTGCCTGAGAAAATAATCAGCAGAGTGTCGGGTGTCTGTTTAAGCAACGTGGATAACAAAAAAAAAAAAAAAAAAAAAACAAAGATAATAATTGTATTACTAATATCCAAAGAAAAGGTGAGATTATTGCGCATTTTTTATTTTGCATCATGCATCATTTAGTTCAGCAATGAGTGATAAGGGATATGTAGGCCAAAGATACAAAATACAACAAGCTGTGCATATCTGATTCAATACTTACAGATACAGTTAAGAATCTAGCTACCCTTGCATAAATGTATGGCCAACCAACTGCATAAGTTGTCTACTCAAATTCAATTGCATAGGTAGTATGACTGCTTGTTTGCTTCAGTCATTGAGAGACCATGATTGCTTCAGTCATTGTTTAAGCACTAGGGAAAAAATGAAAAAAAATAAATAAATTTTGCAAGCTTAATCAGTAGACATCTTCTTATGGAAAAATCAATTGGGTTTGGGATCTGCAAAACAAATTGGCCTTCTCATGAGTAACCATGATATTACCATTATTTATAGTTGGCTTTTTATAGGCAGTATTATAAGAGACGTGTGACAAAGAAAGAATCTCATTCTAGAAATTTTGTGGGATATGTGGTGTGGACAGTTGGAGGTGATTAAGCCGATACAGAGCCATCTGGGAAGATGGTAGACACAGTGAGCTTGCACAAGACCAACGGAGGTGGGGGAGGTGAGAGTGGATGTGGTCTTTGATAGAGAGAAAATAGCTTTAGAGAGCTCCTAAGCTCGTTGGAGGTGGTGCTGCATGCATGGAGGTGGTCTCCTTTCCCAGAGGGTCAAACCATGGGAGGCAACTCACCCATACTCAGGGACATGTGACTATCCACTTGGTTTGACAATCCGGAAGTTTCTCAATTACTACTAACCACACCCATGACAAGACCTCGGGATGATATCATGGGGTGGCAACAGGTAGGTATGTTACATCAAAGACTATCAGGGAGTTGCAGTGGGTGCAATAGGTGGTGGGTATGTTTGGCATTGCGGGGCCAGACTTCTCTGAATCCATACCAAGCATGTCTTCCAGTGGAGGCCTCTCTCTTTTAAGATTAGTCACCTTGATAAAATCCGGACTCTAGCCTCCAATCCACAAGTTCCCAAGGGATCCCTAGCAAGGGTCATGGGGTTGCTCAGGCTCATGACCGAAGCACCAACCTTAAAGGGTTCCTAGGTTCTGTTTTTTATCTAGGTTGGGTGTCCTTTGGTGGAGTATACATCTTAGATGTGTACTTGGTTGTAGAGCTACTTGACCTAGCCAATGGGGTCGAGCATGACCACAGAGAAGAGGCCATGCTGTGATGGAGAGTGAGCATGCCCAACACATGGAGATTGATACTTGGAGGGACCAGGGGACACTTCGACAAAGAGCTGCTTAACTGAGTTATGAGTGCGCATATCCTCGAGTAGAGAAGGTGACGTGTTAGGGCAGACATTTACTCAGCCTATTCAAGATGCCTTGGTCTTTTGCCTAGGCTTCAAGGTTAGGGCATTGTGTGTGCTATCCTCTGTTGACCTAGCTCAATCCTGGAGCGAAGCATGCGGAGAGAGAGATTGTTGGTCCACATGTCACCTCATGAGTTTGACTCATGGATGCAAGGTCGTTTGAGATGTTAACATGGTAGGCTCATGGAGATGACTCACCCTGTCACATGGATGTATATACCTACATCTGGAAACAAAAAAATTGCCACTTATTGTTGAAAAAGGACCTTTGGCTAAAGATATTGAACAAAATTGTCTATGCCGTTTAGGTTTGAATGTTGGATTTCCTTTTTCGAATACCAGAAAGATTAGAGAAAGTTATGACCAACAAAGCTGTTTCTATATTTGTATTTTAGGACTTTTGAATTCATGTAGTCATCTCTCTCTCTCTCGATAAGTAATTCATTTCTACGATTAAAAATCTAACTTATGCAAAGTGATGGCTATTGAATAACATCAAGACAATAGATTCATTAAATGGTTCAATACCAGCCGCCTCTTGTCCTGGTGTCCTTTTCGAAGGACAGCCCCCAGTCCTGTCGGTAACCTTCCATGTATGCCTGTATAATCTTCAGACCTGCCTAGAATATTGAAAAAGTAAATATGAAAGAACACACACATCTCACAAACTTCACATTTTTATAGTAATGTTTTTACATGTGGATATCCACACACACACACACACACATAGGTGCACAAAATCGTTACATACCCCAGGAGTAAATGTAGTTGAAACCCCAGAAACAAATCTCAACGCTTTGTATGATGAGTAGCTGGGATCTGCATACACTTCTGAGACCAAAGACAAATCTTGTTATTATGATGCATTAATATGTCAAAAATATCTATAAGACCCTGTTATTTTGAGAAACCTCGAAGTGCCCTTTTCCAACTTATGTGATAACAAGCAGGTACTGGCTAGCTTGCATGTGAATCTCTAAGTAGCATTAAAGTACATTGCATCATAAAAATTGATATATATATATATAAGTTGTAATTGCAATTAATGACTAACAAGTGGAATGGTCGTTTTCCGTTATCATGTCCATTCTTGGTTGTTTCCTATAAATAACCTTATAGGAAATACAAGAATTCAAATTTGAAAGATTGACAATCTATATGAAGCCTACCTCCTTTGAATTTTGTTTGCTCAGAGAATGCTTTTGCCTAGAGGGGAAAAAAAAAATTACAATAGTTATTAACTAATCCGAACCCATTTGCATGATGATGTAAGTAGTTCGGTGGAGACAATAAACGTAATTGGGAAAAATAAATAAATAAATAAAAATAAACAGGGAATGAAAGAGATAATTCAATGATACATTTATCATCACCAACTCACTTCTAAGAACTGTATCGGCACATACCTGATCTACACTACCTGGTCCAATTAGAACAAGTGCCACACCGGCTGCATCCATTATATCCTGTTAACAGAAGATCCATTACTGCAATAAACTTCTTCATAGACCAAGTGCCATGAAAATAAATCAATCACCTGTAGACTAAGCAAATTATAATTTCAAAAATCCAGATGTTGCCAACAGCTTGCACAAAACATGCATATCTTTTGTATTTACGGTAAACTTGGTCTAATTACCAAGGGAGTAAAATGAATTGTATCTTCATCATCAAGAAAACTTCACTATATTTTGATAATACACACAAAATGTGCTCCATCAATGCTCTGCTCTTAAAGCAATTTTATCAAATAGGTGGGGTTGTAATCTATCATTACCTTCTTTGCAGCAAGATAATCAGCACGTCTGCGACAAAGAACACATCTGCAACACAGAAACACCAATTGCATAATAGAAAAAACACATATAAGTAGACATGTGATCAGCTAAATTTGATATACCATACAGTATATGAGTTGTGCTAAAAAGTACCCGAAATGACGAGCAAATGCGACGACCGCTTTCCTATCTTTCCACAAATCAGAAATTGGTACACCATTCCCATTCAAATCAAACACTTGTACTGTATCCAATAAGCTTGTGGTGTCTTCACTCACCTCAGAAGATGCAATTCCTGTTTCACATCAAGAAATGCAATCACACAATAAATAACACATTGAAGCACCTACATTTATAGAAATATATTTTCAATTTGCCCCCCAAATCTTTTATATCCGCTTTTTCCTTTTTCAACAAAATCCTTGCAATTTGCCCCCTCTAAATGTTTATTTTGCTGGAAAATTCTCCTTTATATACTACAACTCTCTAATTTGTTTCTCTACCCCCTCTCCCATTTCATCAGACACCAAACTCGTACACACAGACAGATGCACACATTTTTTAAATTAACACGCCAGATGTTTGTTAAAATTCCCAAACCAAATTCAAATAGATTCTTTAACATATGTAACTTATTCATTTACCAGATTATGTATTATCGGCTGAGTAGCAATGTTTATGGTTTCCCCATCGGTTTTATTCATTACTTCCTTTATGTTTGTTATACACAATTATTATTAATTTATTTTGTATTTTTTTAAAAATAAATTTTGAGCATGCAATATCGAGGCCTCTTAAATTGTTCAGTTTTATTTTATAATGAGCATTTGGAAAATTATTAATAAATAAAGGTGGAACCATGGAACTATGATTACAACCCAAACCCAAACCAAAACCAAAACTTGTAACTGACCCTAACCGAACCAACCATAAAATTTTCCGCTCTAGTTTAATTCTAGCTTCGCATTGCATAGCTATACTATACTATCATATAACGTGTACAACCAATTTGACGTGAACACCCTTTTGAAGTTGTGTCATGCTAAAATTAAAATAAAAAAGAAAAAAAAAAAAAGCTTTTGACTAAAAGAGTCGAAAAAATAAATATCATTTAAAAAAAATGAAATGTCAAAAGTCAAATGTCATGTCCACTTTTTCACTTACAAAAATAACAGTTTTCTTAACAACTCTCCAAACACATTATTAACTTTTTCTTCTTCCTTTTTTTTAACTCTTAAAAAAAATAAAAAATAAATAAAAAACCAAACACCCACTAAATTTCCCCTATGTAACTGCCAATTTCAAAATTTATAACTTACACAACTTTTAATAGTACACCCATTACCTTCAACTCACAATAGTTTTAAAGTTTTATCACACTTTTTTTTTAATTTTATATCAAGAATACCAACATTGTTAACTGCTCTGGTTAATAGTGCCAAGAGTTTTCAAATTTAACCCAGTTCCCTCCAGTGCCGGCCCTGGGCATGGGCCAACAAAGCCATGGCCTAGGCCCCTCAAAATAGACCCAAAAAAGAGGTCTTTCTATTATAGTTTAATATAATATATTAGGTATGTTTTAAGTTTAAAAAAAATTAAAGAAGGCCCAAATTAACTTAAAATAAATTGACCCATTAAAAAATTGAAAGGCCCATTCAAAAAAATTAGCATGGTTATCCATTGAAAATAGACCCAAAAAAGGGTTCTCCTATTACAGTTTATTGTAATATATTAGGTATATTTTAAATCAAAAAAAAAAATTAAGGAAGGCCCCAACCAACTTGAAATAAATTGACCCATTAAAAAATTGAAAGGCCCATTTAAAATAATTAGAATTGTTATCCATTGAAAATGATTTTGCAAAAAAACTAGATTATGCACGTATGATTGATTTATTTGCTTCTAAAAATGCAAGAAGAGCGAGGATCAAGCGACACTTATTAATTGTTGTAATGTAATACTAAGTATTTTTTGTGATTTTGACACAAATTTTTTGTCTTTTATCTTCATTTTTTTTTTTCATTCAATGAAAAAAAAAATGTGAAGGGCCCCAAAAATTTATTAGTTAATTATTGGCTTTGAGTCCCAAAAATCTCAAGGCTGGGCCTGGTTCCCTCATTCATCAAATCATCAAAAAAAATTAAATACAAAGGGCAAATTACGCTATTAGTCCCTGCAATTTGGAACTTGTGTCATTTTGATCTATAACCTTTCAATTATAATATATTTGGTTATGAATTTTGAATCTTATTCCAAACAAAGACAATCAAATATGTTTCCTTTGCAAACGGAAAATTCTCCATTTTAAGGACAAAGTCGACATACAATTGATGTTGTGTTGGTTAACTTGTATCCTATTTGAAATGTAATGACCTTTTTTCTAATAAATAATGTTGACACTTTCTTAGTTATAAAGTTTTGTTTGGTTTGATTTTCAGAATCTATTTTTATAAAATTTTCTAAGAAACTAAAAATTAAATTGGTGAAAATAATTTTATCTTTTTGGAGGGTGGAAATAATTTTATAAAATTAAATTTTTTTTAATATTTACTTTCGTTAAATTAGTTTTTATTTTTTCAAAAAAAAAAAATCTAAAAATAGTCTAAAAAACTCAAGTCAAACATGGTGACAACTTGATGTCATTATTAAATCAATCTATTAAATAAAAAAAATCCAAAATAAAAAGCATTTCATATATTAAACATATCGATTATACATTAAAAATCTAATAACCATGCATTACATGATAACCATCTAAAAATATATGTTAACAATAAAAACAACCATCTATTATATGATAACCATTCAAAAACATCAACAAAAAAAAATCACACACTACATGATAATCATCTAAACACATATTAAAAATTAATTTGGTAAAAAATAAAAATTTATATAAAAAATTTATAATTTTTATATGATTTTATCTTTGGGTAGAAATAATTTTTAAAAATTTAAAAATATCTTTTTTTTGACATTTATTTTTATCAAATTAATGACTTTTATCTTTAAAATTGAGCAAAGAAAACGGCATCTTCAATTATTCATCTTATGTAAAACCATATTCAAAATTCATGATGAAATGTATTGGTCCCAGTTTGCCCAATTGCAAATGAATTGCGTTTGCACCTACAACCCGTACATACATATATACGAGCATGTATTCTGTATATGTACAATATGAATTCATAGTCACAGATATAAGAACATAAACACGTACAACAAGAAGTAAATGAAGAGAGGAAAGAAGGAGAAAATGGAACTTGCCGGGAGAGCCACAGACAGCGGAGACAGTGATGGAGCTTTGAGAGGACGAGAAATTGATGGTTCTCTTGATTGGATTGGGGCGGCGGAGGAGGAGAGAGAAACTGAGGTTATGATTATATGGAGGAGACTGTTTGGGAAATATATGGTATGAAGGGTGATTGGGGTGTGGTTGGAAAGTGTTGTTGGAGGGTAAGGTTGCAGAGAGAGAAATAGCCATTGCTACTACTCCTACTCTACTCATTGAAGAATAGATGGACCAGAGGCTTCTTCTTGGAAAGTAAGCGACACTGCGAATTGAGAGATTTTTCGAGTTTAGGGAGGAGAGGCCTGGAAGTGTGGAAATCAGAGTTACACGTGGTTTAGTTTTCAAATTACCATTTGGATAAAAAATATATATATATATATATAATTACACCATGCATCAGCCATGCACTTTGCATCAAATTTTATTTTGACTCTTATATATGAAATTATGACAGTCAATCTCTTACACTTTTGGTCAAATTTTACTTTTGTCCCTTTACATGAAATTGTGACAATCAATCTCCTATACTTGTAGTCAAATCTCAATTTGGTCTCTACACAAGTGCCAGTGTCCCATTTTTGTTACTCAATTGTTTAAAACTTTAACAGAATTTAGGCCTCGTTTGGGAACAGGCTAATAGTAACTTTTTTGCTATTTGGCTAAAAAGGTAAGTAAAAAAAACTTGTATGTTTGGGATGACTTTTTGGCTAATTACGAAATATGTGCAACAAGTAGAGAGAAAATAGAATCTTTGACTTTTTAGTATAAGTGGTTGGCTTTTTGGCTAATTTAGTAACTTTTTGGCTAATTGACTAAAAAGGTAAGTCCCCAAACGGGGCCTTAGTTATGTGATAAGAATGTTACTACGACATGAGAGTAAAAAACGAAAATTATCTACAATTTTCACTAGTACACACTTTTATCTTAAAATTTAGATCAAAATATGACTATGTTAGGTCAAAAACAAAACGTATATTGTGAACAATTAAAAAGATGAACTAGGGTTTTGTATAAATTGAAATCACGAAATTCTTTTTTTTAAGCTAACACAATCTTCTGTCTATTCATCTTTCTTTTTCTTTGATTTCTTTGTCACATTTTTTTTATTTCAAAATATCTATTTTCTTGCCTTTTCATCTCAATTTTTATCATATGAACATATATATATATTATATTATATAATTCTCATGCGCTTATCACGTAAGATAAAGTGTATTGGTAGGAAACATAAATGATTTTTCTCTTGTACCCTCATTTTGTAGTCACATTTTTGTCATATAATTGGATTTTGTTAAAGATTTAAGGGTAAATTATGCAAATAGTCCCTGTAGTTTATACGATGTGTCAATTTGGTTCTTGAAGTTTCAATTTGCTCGATTTTGTTCCTTAATTTAACGGATTGTGTCATTTTAGTCCAATAAATAACGGTTGTTAAGTTAATTTAACGGAAAGTCAAATAATGTGTCAATTTGGTCCCTGTATTTTACACGATATATCAATTTGGTCCCTTTAGTTCCAATTTTCTCGATTTTGATAGGGCCTAAATTGACACATTATAGAAAATACAATAACTAAATTGACACATTGTTTAACTTTTGGTTAAATTAACTCAACAACCGTTATCTATTGGACTAAAATGACACAATCCGTTAAATTAAAGGGCAAAATCGAACAAATTGAAACTACATGGACCAAATTGACACATCGTGTAAACTATAAGGACTATTTGCATAATTTTTACTAGATTTAAAGATGAAGTAACAAAAGAAGGATATTGACACTTGTATAGGGACCAAAGTGAGATTTGAGTAAAGTTGTAGGGGGTTGATTGTCACAATTTCATGTCTAGGGACCAAAGTGAGATTTGACCATAAGTGAGGGGGTTAACTGTTATAATTTCATGTGTAGGGACCAAAGTGAGTTTTGGTGTAAAGTGTAATAAAAAAATATGTTTAGTTAATCAATTTTTAAAATTAATTTTTCTCTTTGCTCTATCTTTCTCTTATTTATTTATTAATAAATAAATTAATTAATTGTTCTCTCTCGTCTCTCCTTTTTCATTCTCTTATATTCTACACATTAATCAATCAAATTTTATCTCAAACTCATTTATTCAACTAAAAAAAAAATACAAATCGTCTCAAAATTATTTTCAAAACTTATAACCAAACAAATTTTTAAATCTCAAATTTTTTTTTAACAACTTATCTTTTAAAATACAATTCAAAATTTTTTTCAAAAGCTAAACCAAACATAAATTTTATTTTCCAGTTTTTCCTTTTAAATTTGGATTTGAATAATGACATAAATTTGTTTATGGATTTGAATAGTGATATAAATTTTAAATAGAGAGAGGAAAAAGTATACAAAATTTGTTTATGGGTTAATTATACTTTTGACTCAAATTTCATTTTAATTATTATTGTTTAAGTTTAATTTTTATTTTTTGTTTAAATTTGGACACTCGATCCATATATTCAATTTTAAATATTCTTTACTTAAAGTTTATATTCTACAATACTTCGTCCATAAAAACAAATTCCAGCAAAATGACTAAACTACCCATATATATATTCTATAAATAGTGGAAACAAAACTAAACTTCCCCCCTTTGGGGCCATTTGGAAAGCAAAAAATGAAGGTAACTTTTAGCTTTTAACACATTTTGGGTCACATTACCTTTTACATTTTTTACACACAAATGGATAAAAAAAATCAAAAAAAGTCAAAAAATTAACTTTTAACCAACTTTCCAAATCACCCCTTTTATCTTTGCTCCCCTCTCTATTCATCTCTCTCCACATAAAACGAAATTTGAGATAGTAAGGGCAATAAGTCATCAAAAAAGCATGTATTTGTTCAAATCCTAAGAAAAGGATCAAATGAAAAAGCATGCAATAGTTTTTTGGAACAAATTACAAAAGGATCAAATGAAACAAAATAAGATGACTTGGTTTTGAAGAAAACAGAAATTACTGAAAGTGAGAGAAGTCTAATTAGCAGATCTGTGACTGTCGTAACCACTACGGCAGTTATTTGGCCTCTCTCTTTCTCAAATCGCTAGTCGTCTTCGATCCGCCGCTGTCATTTCCATTGACGTCCTTTACGCCCCCAGCTTCATTGCTAGAAATCCAGCTCCGTCGTCGCACCACTGCCACCAGAACCACTGTCTCTATCTCTCACTCAAATCTGTTGTGTCATCGTCGCCAGTGAGTACCTAACTAGATAAACAACATCATTGTCAAAGCAGATGAAGAGATCTGCGAACGGTGAACTCAAATGTACGAGTGGTGATCTCCGATCCGACTCAAATCCAGCCCCTCTTCCTCGTCTCCTTCCTTCTCTCTATCTCTCTCTCTGCAACTTTCTATCTCTATATATATGTATGGATATATGTAAGGGTGTAAATTGGCCCCAATCCGGGCCGTCCTGGCTCCCTCCAAAATTCGGGCCGAGCTGGGCAAGCCCACGAGCCAAGAAATTGAGCCTAGGCCCAGGCTCAGGGTTAGATGGGTCGGCGAGCCAAGTCTAAACATTTTTTTTTTAAAAATTCATCAAAAAATTATTTTTTTTCATTAAAAATTACACTGGGCCTCAGGACGGGCTTTGAGTGGACCTTGAACGGGCCGATAGGCTTGGTCATAGGTAAGGCCCATGGATTGGGTCGGTCCTCAAAATGATGGCCTAGGCCCAAGCCCAGAGTTATGGGCTGGGTTCAGGCCTATCTCGGGCCGTAGAAGGGCTTCGGACCGCCGATGGGCCGCGAGCCAAATTTATACCTCTATATATATGTATTTATGATGCCAAAGTTTTCTTCATACATTTTTATTATATTCTTTACACTTTTTTTGCAATGACTAAGGATATTTCCAATGGTTCATCTTTTTTTTCGCCCCCCAATCAAATTTGAGTAAAATTTTAAGTAAAAGCTCTATTTGATATGAAAAGTTCTAACAGAGGTTTTTAAAACTTCATTAGACCATCGGTTGACTTGGTGGATGTTCAGCCGATCGATCAGCTAGGGTAATTTTTTCACAAAATTTTGCCCTGAGTTGGTCATCTGAGAGGACATCCGATGGTGAAAATCAAATGGCTATGAACAGTGATTTGATGAAAGGCACATCCATCCTCACTTTGATGAAAGATTTGAGAAATTTTGAATTTCATGAAAGATTTGGTAATGAATTGGAGTAGCAAAAAGTGAATTTTTTTCATCAAATTTAAATTTGATGAATCATTTGGTAAACTATTGGAGATGGTTTAAGTAAGCATTATTTCCTTTAACAAACAATCAAGCATGAAAACTAAAATAATTTCAAAAAAGATATTTACATAAATATACAACACACTTTGAACGGCTCTAGAGGTATTTTTATAAATGACTTGTTCTTGCATCCGCTCTAGAAATTTGTTATTTAGATTTCGATGAATGCAACAGAGTTTGAATTCCTCTTGTTTTTATTCGAATCTATTTATATATTTTTTTATGTAAGTTTAGATCAATTGTTGTTGTTGATGATGATGATGATGAAACATATTGTTGTTAGATAAAAATTCAGAAAAATAAAAATAATTCTCTTCCTCTCTCTAGCAATTGCACAAATAACTCTGGCTATAATTAAAATGATTTATAGATAGGTTCACAAAGATAGATTAAAAAAATGTAAGAAGATTGCTATTTCAACAAATAAAATAAAAATTTAAAAACAGATTGGCTTGTGAATTTCAACAGATAAGAATCTCAGCAGATAGATATTCCAACAGATAGATACAAATTTGATAGATAGTCAAAAAAATTAAATAGATAAAATATTTGAACAGATAGTAAAAAAAATAAACATATAGATTAAGGGGTAAAATCGAAAATAAAATATCTTCCAAAATAATAAATGGATTTCTCTCACAAAGAATAGACCTTTTACCAATAAAAAATATTCACTAGACCTAATGCCATAGACAATTGCTAGATTGGACTTTTCAACAATTTTCTCTTCAAACTTTTGTTAATTTTATTTATGTATACATCTTAAAAATTTACAATTGTTTCAAATTTGTTAATTTTTACTTTTAATTTGGATAGAATGACCAAATTAAAATTATATCAAATTATTCAATTTAAAATTATAAAGATTAAAGTAAAATTTGAATTAAACTACAAGGATGGAAAGTGTATATCTTTACACAATTTGTATTAGTTTCTATTTTTTTAATTTTATTAAAAAAAAAAACAATATAATTATATTAAAATTATAGAACAAATTGTATTTTCCCCAAAAGAATTAAATATAATTTATCATTCTTTAAACAAAATAATCATATACCTCAAATTAATCTTCATTATTTGGTGTTGCTAAGCCTCTGTTTGGCAATATGGTTGCGACTAATTTAGTCAATTAAAAGATAAAATAAGTTAAAAAATTAATAAAATAAAATATCAAATTCAAATTATAATCATTTCACTAATCTTTTTTATAAAAAATTTAAAAAAATCAAAAATTCATTTCAAATAAAACTTTCTTAATCAAACTAAAATAACTAAAAAATCAAACTAAAAACCTTCTTCTCAAATAGCCTAAAGCGTTGCACCAAGACGTTGCTCCAAGACATTCACATGTTTTTCACTTGTTCACTTGTGTTTTAAAAGTCAATACTCTATAAAGGATGGAAAATGGTAAGTATCTCAAATAATTTATCAAACTTATCACATAAATGCGAAACTTATACAAATTAATGGATGTGTTTGGTTTGATTTTGAGAGATAAATTTTTAAAAAAAATTTTAAGGAGAGAGTTTAGAAATTTTTTTAATTTGTTTGGCTGTATATTATGAAAATAGTTTTAGAGTGTGAGAGTTTGGGATGATTTGATATTTTGTTATAATTGAGTAGGTGTGTATTAGAGAAAAAGTAAAAGAGAAAGGAGAGAGGAAAGAGAAAAAGTGATTGATTGATGTGTAGGAAAGAAAAAGTGATTTTGAATTTTTTTTTTCAAAATCATTAAACCAAATAAAATTTAAAATTCTTTTCTCTAAAACTGCTGTTTCAAAAACAAACCAAACAGGACTTATGTATTTAGATCCTACACCTATATCAAAGATTACCTACCTAAAAAAAGGATATACTAGAAGGATATACTAGGTCGTAGCGTTGGATCAAACAACTCAAACGGTCCGAATTTGAAACGAACGCCACTAACGAAACCCCGACCCATTTTACGAATGAGCATCTTCTCCTTGCAGTCTTCGTACTTGCACCCGTCCTTGTAGGCCTTCGGTTTTACTTTTAGGCTCAATTTTAATAATCTGAACCGTTCATATTTTATGATTTATTCAGTATAACATACCTGTAAAAAATCAAGTTGATCGGATATCAGAAAGTATGTGTTTGAAAAATTGAACTAAAAACTATTTTTTAAAAAATTTAATAAACAGTTTTCCGAACATATACTTTCTGATATCCGATCAACTTGATTTTTTACAGGTATGATATACTGAATAAATCATAAAATATGAACGATTTGGATTATCAAAATTAGGCCTAAAAGTAGACTCGAAGGCTTACAAGGACAAGCGCAAGCACAAAACTGCAAGGAGAGAATTTTGGCTCCCATTTTACATGCGAGGCGTTGCTAATACACTACCACCGACTTTTCTTCTTGGTTCGGTTGTTCCCAACTTCCACTCCATACACCAAAATCCCAAACGAAAAAGCATATTCCTCTCTCTCTCTCTCTCTCTCTGTGCCCGCGAGGTCGAGGCAGCAGTTCTGCAATTCCAAAGGCGGCCATGAACCGCCTTTTGAAACCCTCACAATTCTCCTCCTCCTCCGCGATCGCATCCCTCAGGCGGTGCCTATCATCAGCTGCGGCGTCGGAGACCGAGCCTTGCTTGAAATCTCAGAGTTGTCTGCCTCCGAGCGCAGATCCCAAGGGTAGGAACGTCCAGTGGGTGTTCCTGGGCTGCCCTGGCGTCGGAAAGGGCACTTACGCCAGCCGCCTCTCCTCCCTCCTCAGCGTCCCTCACATCGCCACCGGTGATCTCGTCCGCCAAGAGCTCTCTTCCCATGGCCCTCTCTCTCATCAGGTCTAAAATTCTCTCTCTCTCTCTCTGTCTCCCCCCCCTAATATATACATGCTAGTTGTTTTGATACATTCATATTATTTTAGAAAAAAAGTTTTATTTTTTTTTGTTATTAGTAATTATCCAGTAATTAGGAGTTATAATTATAGTGGGTTAGAGCATCTCCAACCTTGCATCTTTTTTTCCCATCAAATTTGTGTAAAAATTTGAGTAAAAACTCCATTTGATATCAACTATGCCAATGGAGGATTTTGAACTTTAATAAAAAAACCGGTCGACTGGGTGGACAATCGGCCCGACTGACTAGTGTAATTTTTTCACAAATTGGGATTGAAAATGACCTGCAGCTCCAATGGCTATGAACAGTGATCTGATAAAAGACAAATCCATCCTCAATTTGATGAAAGATTTGAGAAATCTTAGATTTGATGAAACATTTGATGCTGGGTTGGAGCAGCAGAAGGTGAGTTTTTTGGGTTGGAGATGGTCTTAGTTATGTTACATGTGATATGATGCGGTGATAGTGCGTTAGTGGTTAGTTATGTATCTTTATGTATCTTTGGGGAAAATTATTCACGTGTCCACCATGCCCTCATATTCCACCCAACACAAAATCATAATATCCTCCATTCTTTGCCAATCATAATAATATCATGAAGCACCACGCAGCCGTACTCCGGGCATACCCAATAATCACCCATCCGTTTGATTTGTTTTTCTGAAACAATTTTCAGATTTTCTTGTTTGACGAAATAAATATTTAAATTTTAATTTACTTCTGCTATCCAAAAAATAAAACTATATAAAAAAGATAAGTATTTTTCATTTTTTTCTACCAAATAAGTTTTTAGTTTTTTAGAAAAAAATTTCTAATAACAAATTTTGAAAACCAAACCAAACAAAACAGAGCCCATCTGTGAAGTTTGAGATCTGGTTCAACAGAGCCCATCTGTGAAGTTTGAGATCTGGTTCACCACAAAGTGAACTAAAAAAGAGTCCTCCACTCGAAGTGGGTCTTCTCCAGCTCTTTTTCAAGTTTTTTCTTTTATTAAATTCATTTCAAAAAGTGTTCGTAACACAGTTGCAATTATACATTTAAATTTTTGAGCACTTTGGTAAATGAGGAAAATTGTTTAGCAGTAGTTGAATGAGGAAATCATCTATAGTAGTTCTGAACGGTTTGATGAATAAAAAAAAAGCTTTTAGCAGGTCTTGGACGGGACACTTCATTGAAAGTGGAGGGTATGTTTAGAAAAAAAAGAGAAGATTGCTAGTGGCAGGTGCACATTTGATGAATGTACAAATGTACCTAGTTGAGGAATGAAGAAGATGAATAGTTAAAATTTTGAAGATCTGAATAAGTTTTTTTCACATAGGCAGTTTTAAAACTGTTGTGGGCATTTTTGAAAAAGCAACAATGTGACATCTACACCAAGTATAGATAGATGATAGTATAGATTGTATGGATATAGAATACATCTAGATTGTATGGATATAGAATACATATATGTGTGTGTGTGTGTGTAAATTTGAAGTCTTTTTGTGTAATGAAAGCAAGCTATCTTGATATGGGTGGCCGTGAAGTACTGTAAATTATGTGGCTAGTTGTTAAAATTGAGAAATTAAAGCTAGAAGAGTGGTTGCTTTAGGAGATGATTTAATTGCACCTCTAGATAGGCCCCCAGTTGCTGGCTCAATTGAACTAGGAAGCAAATGTGTATGTGAGAGTTACAAGTCTTGACACACACTGTTGGCATGGATTGAAACCAATACAATCCCATTGGGTTTGCTGTGGTCCTCTTTGTGCTTTTGTTGACAAGATTAACTACAAGAGAACAAGTGTTTGGGTTTTACAACATTATTTGTTTAGAATCTTGAAATCCATTTGTTAAAAAGGGTGTTGCAGTGATCTGTTTAGTGTGCAAAATTTTTATGTTAATTGCACAAATTAATTGGTGTTCACTATCAATATGAGGTTGAAATTTTGGATTTTTAAGAGGTAGTTATGCTTGTTATACCCAACCATGTTGACCTAAACAAAACACATCACAAAGAGTTTGATAGATAAGTTAAGCCTGTCATCTTGAGTTAATCATTTCTTTTGTTTGTTGCAAAGCAATAGATGATGGGATCATAGTTTCTTGATCCTCCTATATCGGTATGCGAATTGCATACTAGCACTTGAACTCACGGATTTTGAGTGAATATTGAACAAATTCACGAACTCTCTTGGTCAAATTTGCAAATTATCAAATACTTTATTTTTATCCAATCCTTATTCGCCATTTTTAGGACTCACACAATAGCTCTCTCACCTCATGCCCGTGACGCTGGTAAGTGTTGAATGTGTGACTTGAAGGAACTCTTAAAAACAATTACCACTAGGTTGTTAGACTTGAACTCCTTCACAATTTAGTGCTTATATATATATATGTTTATAGGGTTAGGGCACTTGTTAAGGATGCACTAAATGTTACTAACCAACTCCACTATCATAGAAAATAGAAAATAGAAAATAGTAAAAGTAATGTATGTCTGGTTTTAGAAAATTAATGAGACCAAAATACCATTTTTTTTCTTTTTTTTTGTCTCTTTCTTTTTTTCTTTTAATTTCTCACCATTTTAAAACTTTTCAACTTTTTTCTTTAGCTTTTCGATTTTAGCATTTGTTCTTAGATTCATATTCCTACCATATAGTTTAATTATGGATGAAAATAAAGGCTTTTAAATGTTTTGTTAAAAAGCCATGAAATGTCATTATTATGACATTAACTACTAACTATAACAGACTTAAATTAACTGTAAGGTTGTAACGATCCTAAAATTAGAATTTTTGAAATTTTTCGAAAAAGGTTTAGAAAAGGCAAAAAAAGGCTAATTTTTGTAAGTTTTTTTTTTTAAAATAAATAAATTATATATATAGAATTTGGTTTATTATCGTCTTTAGTGAAATTTTTTATTCAATTTTTAATTTTAAAAATTGTATCGTTGAAACTGATCTAACAAGTTTAACCCCAAAAAAAAAATTTTTTTGACTCAAAATTGTATGGCAAAAAAACAAATTTTTTTTATTGATAAATACACACATATGTATATTAGGATGAGGGGCTGGTGCTGTGACAGGCACTGTGTTGTCACAGCACATGGTGTCGTTTTCAATATATATATATATTTTGCAATTTGTTTTAATTTTTCTTTTTGATCATTTGTTTTATTATCAATTTTTTTTTTGGTAAATTACAAATACACCTCATGTGATTTGTTTAAAACATGTATTTCTCTTGATAGTTTTAAAAATTATAAATAAAAAATGCTTAAGACCCCCTTTTTTAGAGACCCCCCACAACCCCCTTTAGATCTAAACTATTGATGTATGTGTGGGACCTCCTCATGTATATGTGGGGTCTACACTATCAATGGTTGAGATCTAAAAGGGGTTATGGGGGTCTCCAAAAAAAGGGGGTCTCAATCACCGTTGATAATTTATGGTCAGAATGTTTTATTTAACATAACTAACAGAAAAAGTAAAATTTATAACTACTATATAATAATAAAATTATCATAATCATTAATTGTTTATACATGTGTACAATGTATAGTGCAAACGTAATGATAATTACACATTGTCAGAATTTTGAAAATTATAAATACTCATTTGTCAGAATTTTTTATTTACCATAATTAATAGAAAAAATAAAATTCATAACTATTCCCCCATACAATAATAATTATCATAATCATTATTACATTATACATATGTGAGCTTTTTTTATTTTTTATTTTTTTACAATATATAGTGTAAATGTAATGATAATTACACATTGTATTCATTTATAATTATTTAAGATGTTTAGACATTTTATTGGCCACAACTGATTAATTACGAGTATAATCTTTTTGTGCATAACATTATCCATTCACCATTGCAACATCAATCAACACTTTTGTCTTCCCAAACATCATACAGTCCACCAATTTCATAGTTGTTTAATGCTTAAATTTCAAAAGAGAAAAAGCTAATAAATTTTTCTAATGCCTTTTCTAGTATATTTGTTTTCTAGGAATTTGAATTGATCCAATAGCCTATTACCTCTTATGGTTTTGAAAATTACATTATGTCCTTTCAAATTTTTATCTCTTGTGATTTTGAAAATTACATTATACCCCTTCAAATTTTTAATCGCATAACAAATTATCACTTTTATTAATAAATCACTAAATTAATTAATATATTTTTTAATAATATCATAAATATATTTCAATTAACGACTATGACGATTTTATTATTGTATAGTAGTTATGAATTTTATTTTGAGAAATGCCCCATCCCTCATTTCATCACCCTCGATTGTACCTCTAATGAGGTGTCAGATAATACTAACCATCAACTTTTTTCAAACTCTTTTCTCTCCTTTCAAAATTGTTTGCCAGCTCATCAGAGGTGTAATTGGGGTGATGAAATAGGAAATGTAGCAAAACTCTTTTATTTTTTTTTTGTTAATTATGTTAAATAAAAAATTATGACAAGGGAGTATTTGTAATTTCCAAAACTATTGGAAGTAATACATGCTTTAAACAAACCACATGAGGAATATTTACAATTTCCTTAAAAAAAATTGATAATAAAACAAATGATTAAAAAGAAAAATGAATACAAAATACACAAAGTAAAAAAAATAAAAATAAATTGAAAACGACACCGTGTGCTGTGATAGCACTAGCCCCTAATCCGTGTATATTGGTGTAACTACGAGGACGGGGGACTGTGAAAGACAAAAGGCTTCGGAAAAGTATATAAAAATGTCAAAATAGATGGACTTGAAGGAAAGGGTAGTTTGGTCTCTAGCAAGATACATTTATAGTCTTTTCAAGCTTCTATGATAGTGGATTTGGTTAGTAGTATTTAATGCATCCTTAACGAGGGCACTTGTTGACTAAACCTATATATATATATATCTTAACAAAACTATTTACAAAGCCTAGCTCTAACATTGATTTAGAGGATGTTTGGGATTGACTTTTTTTGTGGTTTTTAGACTTTTTTTTATAAGCTAACAAAGTTAATGTGTTTGGAAGTTGCTAAAAAAGTTGCATTTTCATGAGTGAAAAAGTTGATGTGACATGTGGCTTTTTAGTTAGTGCCAAACCAACTTTTTGGCTTTTTTAGCCAAAAAATTGGTTTATTTAGCACATCTCAAGGTCGCTTCCACAAAAAAAATAAAAATAAAAAAGCAAAAAAAAGTAATAAAATAGTAGATAATATGCTAATATATATATATAAAAATAAATGCATTTTATGTATGTACATAGTCGCTGCCGCTCTCAGGATATATTTGAAATTTGAAAAGAAACTCTCCCACTCCCACTCCCACTCCCACTCCCACTCCCACTCCACTCTTCTCTTGTTCGCGCACCCACTCTACGAATTAGTGACTTAGGATGGTATTTGACCTTGGCATCTGCTCTAAAACGGTCCCAAGCAACTAGTAGGGGCTAGATACTAGTTTTTTAACTCATTTAAAAAACAATGATGTGCCAAATCTTGAGGCAAGATTTGGCTTTGCCAAATTTGCCACATCAGCAAAAGGCAATCACGATCACTAGATGTTTTTGGGGAAATAGATCCAATGGTAATAGTTAATATGGGAGTTGGCTTTGCCAAAATAACATGGGAACCATTGGAGTGGTATAGCTAAAAAAATGGCTTTTCTTGCACTTAGCAAGCCAAAAAATGACTTTGGCAAAGCCATTTTTGCTTTCCCCATTGGAGTTACTTGTACTTAAAAACTAAAGCATGATGCAATGTGGAGACAGAAAACAGTATGAACAAATTGTAAATGCTGAATATGCAATGTGAGCAACTCACAAGCAAATATAAGTAGAGATAAGAGGAATGAGAAGAGATATTAACACCACTAGTTATTGTGGTTCAGCTGAACTTAAGCCTACATCCACTCTCTAAGTATCCTTCTTGCGAATTCCTCCACTAGCTTCAACTAGCGTTACAATCCCTAGCTTAGTAGGAGCTAGTGAACTTTACAAGTATTGATCAATCCTAATCACTTCAGACACTAGTTATGAAATCGATGCTAATCACATCTAACCCAAGTGATTTTGTCCCAAAAATCGCTGACAAAAAGTCACACTCGTAAGAGTAAGGAGGAGGAGGAGGAGGAGGAGGAGGGTGTGCAAACTCTTTTACAATGAAAGTCCAACTCTCAACAAAAATCTCACTTAAGTGTGTATATCCCAGTGAAGAACACAACAGAATACTTTTTCACAGCATAACATTGAGCTTTTCTTTAACATCACCAATATGTCTCTGTCTTTCAACTGAGGCTTGAATTCTTCTTTATATCTTAAAAGATTTGACTGTTAGAGCTTCAAAAACTAGCCGTTGTGAATGAATCCCTTTGAATTTTCTTCCATAACAAGCTTCAATTTTGATATGTTGAACTTACTTTCCAGTTGAGCTTCAATCATACTAGGTAATTGAAATCTTGTCTTTTGACTTAATTTTCAACATATTTCATGGCCTTCCTTGCTATCAATTTCCTGCATATCTTCAATCATAAAGTTGACCAAATTCATTTTTGAATTTTGAATTACTGACTCTTGCTTATAGCATGTGCCTTCACTGATTTAGCTTGCCTTTTTTTGAAGTTGCATATTCAATTTTCTTGGAAAAATTCTAGATACATTCTTTTAATTCCGTTTTCTTCCCTTGTAGAGAAAATATTCTGTGTGTACCAATATCCAATCAGAATCTTCATTCGAACTCTTCAATTGATTATAAGATCAAAAACTTCAAGGAAATTTAGCCACAACCACTCCATTGGACCCTTGTTTGGTGAAAAGGACAACCTAATTTATTTTGCTTCATAAACCCCCTAAGAAGAAAACACATAATTGAGTAAGGACAATGTAAAAAATCTCTTCTTTTTTTTTTTTTTTGGATAATATTATTAGAGTAACATGTTATTGTGAATCAGAGTAACATGTTACTGTCAAACAGAGTAATTGTCAAACAGAGTAATATGTTACTATTTACATCAATTTTGACAGTAACAATCAACTTGCTTGGTTCCATTTTTTCAAAAATACTTTTTAGAAAATTCTACTTTCTTATTTTCCGTGTTTTTTTGTTTTTATTGAATTTTTTTAATATTTTAAGCATTTTTTTTTACTTTTTAGACACACCTAACATAAATACACCTAAAAAGTAAAAAAAATTTAAAAAAAATCTTTTAAAAATTCACTAAATACCAAGAATACAAAAAAAAAAATACAAGAATTCAGTACATTTTTTATATTTTTATGTATTTATTAATTTTTTAAAATATTTTTCACAAATTTTTACTTTTTAGATACATCTAAGTAAGGTGCATCTAAAAAAGTAAAAAAAAAAATTAAAAATTTTAAAATATTTACTAAAAATAAAAAAACACGAAAACCAAAAAACTCAATTTTCAAAAAACTTAATCCAGAAAATTCAAACCAAACACACTGATTTTTTTTAAAATTTTTTTTTTAAGAATTTCATAATCAATATGAATCTTATTTGATAGATCTTGATGAGAGGATTTTAAAATACTAATTTTATTAAAAATTGACATCTACATCAAAAGTTATATTATTTTAAAGTTTAATATTTGATAATAGTGGTATATGTTGGACTTTTCAAGGAAAACTTTTTGTGTTTGTCCTTAATGCATTAAAGTTTTATTATGAGGGGGTTTTGACCAAATCTCCCAAACTTCAATAAGAAATTCCATTATTTATTCATCTTGGAATTTCATTTCAAAGAATGAATCAATGGAGGAGAATCAATGGCGAGTTGTTTTGTATGTAACACTACCTTTTAAATCATTCTCTAGATTTTTCATATCTTGACTTCTTTATTCATGATTAAATCCGTAGCCCTTGAGAATCCTTGATGTCCAGCTCTACAGAATACTTTGAGTTGACTCTATCTGAGTTTAGCGGACTCCAAAGTTCAAGAATTCTCATGTGTAATCTAGTGAGCTCTGAGCTAACTTGATTCAAATTGAGCTGACTTCAAAATTCTGGAAATTTTCTTTGCAATCCAGTAACCTCTAAGGTGGCTTGATCTAGATTGAGTTGACTTCTTCATCTCTAGATTAATTCTATTTAGTTCAATAAACTTTGAGCTTGCTCCTCTTAGATCATGTGCCGACTCAAATCCAGAAGCTTGAGAATATTTTTTCAGTCACTTCTACAATTCACACAAAATCTAATTAGCTTCAAATACATTAAAAAATCTAAGAATTGTTCATCAACAACTTATCATAAACAAAATCATCTATACTTTGTTATCATCAAAATCAATTATGTAATCTAGTATGGTTAACACATGATGTTCATACTTCGAATCCTAGCCTGCTATGAATCACGGACATGGACATGAGACACGGTGATTTCAAAAAAATGAAGACACAGATACGTCGGGGGACACGACAAATTATTATTATTTTTATTGTATATATTTGATATGTAGATTAATATTATTTTACCAAATAATCAAAATTAATAAAAACTAACATTAATTCAATATATATATATATATGTATATATAAACCACTACATTTAAACAAATTAATAGATTATCCATATTTGAACACGGGGTGTCTTTGCCGTGTCCTTTGTACAAAAAACAAAATTAAAAATTAAAAAAAAGTTTAAAGGGACACTCCATTTGGTGTGTCCCCTTCAAAAAAACATAAAATAAAAATAGAGGGACACGCCATTTGGTGTCTCCCATACGTGTTCCGTGTCCGACACTACTATGACGTCTATTTTGAAGTGTCTGTGCTTCATAGTGGCCTGTTTATTAACATTTGGTGCTCAAGTGGAAACTTTCTTTCAAAATATCCAAGCCTTCAAGGACATGAGCTTTAAAGGCATTTTAAGTGCAATCAACTGTTAAAAAAGTATGAAGATCTCACTTAAGTATGGAATTCACTGTTAAGCGAGTGAGTTTATTGGGCATAGTTTTTATTTGGCATGCATGTCTACAAGTTACGCAATAGGGGTGTTGGTTTTCTGCTATTTACATTTGTTAGTTGAAAACTGTAAATTCCTTTGGATCCTCATTATGATATCCTTTTTTCAGGATGAACAACTGAACTCATGAAGACCCTTCCCATACACAGGGCTTGGTTACAAAAGCATGTTTTCCAATGTATACCTTTGACTTGATGAAGCAGGGGAATATCATATTTCTTGCGATCTCACCCATTGCTAAATTTGTTGTTAAACCAAAATGAATGCAGTTTGTTCATGAATCACAGTGACAGATTACATTTTTTATTTGGTAGGAATGGCCGTTTAGAAATGCCATTTATTAGTCCATTATGTTAGGGATGTTAAATCGAGAATCGTTTTTCCTTAGCAGCATATTATTTTTTATTTTTTTTAGAAAAATTGCCATTATCTTGACATTGTAGTTTTAAATTGTTAGTTTGTTTTTTGTGTTATTTACTTCGGTTAATTTGTTTTCTTTGTTGTCATTTACAGCTTGCAGAGATTGTAAACCAAGGGAAACTGGTTTCGGATGAGATTATAATAAGGTTACTGTCCAGGAGACTTGAGGCTGGAGAAGCTAAAGGTGAATCAGGATTCATTCTTGATGGTTTTCCTCGAACAATAAGACAAGCGGTGGGCACCTTTTCTGTTATAAAGCATATTTGTTATTTCTTTCCATTTCTGTCATAAAGAGCATATTTGTTATTGAGTAATGCTAGAGATCCTAAAAATTCTACCAAATGTCTCACATGGGTGTGGGACCAACACCATGTGGGTCCCACACCCATGTGAGACATTTGGTAAGAATTTTAGTAGAATTTTTGGAATCTCTAGCATTTTTGTTGTTATTGCTTTCCAAACTATATTTCTCTTTGATGAAGGTATAAGAAGTGTGAAATGATTGAAACTAAGATCCAAAAAACAGAACAAGAGAACTTTCATTTCCATGGAAGAAAATCGTTTTAAGTTGGGAAGAAATTATTTTGAGTTGGGAAAATGCTATCTTTGCTGGTTTCTTAATGTTGCAATTGCATCGTCTCACTAAGAACTCGTTCAGTAACGCTAAATAGTAGTTTCAAAGCATTAGATCTGTTTCTGATACTGCCCATGGTTGAGAACTGTTCACCTTGTCCTAAGAAAGTGCAGATCAACAGTGATGGGCATTAAGTACAGTGAATATTACATTGTTTATTTGAATGGTTCCTATTGATAGTGTATTGAAAAAAAAAATTTATTTTCCAGTGCATTTGTTTTAGTGAAGTCAGCAGTTATAATTTAGGCATTCTGATCTATATGGGGGCTCAGGTTACATGACATAGAAGATACTAAATGCGCTTTATTGTCTTCAATTTGACTAAATAAGTAGATGTCATAGATTAGACAGCGAACTATACATCTATTAATCTATTAAGCTGACCCCTTAGTAGTTGGAATTAAGGTCATTTGAGATACTAAATGCACTTTATTCAGGCTGTTTGGCTTAATGGGTGCAGCTTGGGACCTGGGAGTGTGGTCCCTCCAAGTGTCAGGTTTAACTCTCATTAGGTGCTATCAACTCCTTCAAGTCACGCCTGCGGGCTTTGTCTGAGATTTGCCCGATCCACGTGGAGGGGGCGCTTTGCGTGAGTTTTGGGATTAGTCGAGGTGTGAGTAAACTGGCTCGGACACCCAATCATAAAAAAAAAGGTCATTTGAGATATGTTGAAGTGACCTTGTTATTGTAGATTTAAGTAATAGCTGGTGTTTTATTTTGTACCAAAAAAATAAAAAAAAGATTTGGTGTTATACTCTCAATTTTTCTCAATTTTCAAATTTCATGTGGTAAATAAATCTGTTGTATATACTTATCCAGTCTCCTGCCATATTTGTGTATATATCATGGTCATTTGCTCATTCAAAGAAGTATATTTTACTCTATTTTTCCTATTTTTTTTAAATATTTTTTCTCAGCCTCAAAAAAAGTGGAAGAAAAGGCATGATAGTTTTCAAATGAGTGGTATAGTTGGACAATGATGAGGTGGATGAAGTTAAATGGTTGTAACATCTGAATCTTTTTTCTATAAAAAATACTAGTGCCAAAAAAAATGTACAAATATTACAAACCAAGAGAGGAGATTGAAGAGAAAAATGAAAAGTTGTTTGAAAATAGCCTCTAAGTGGTAGAAACTTCTCTGAAAGATGAGGAAACAAAATGAAGTGGTCAAAGTTTTTTTTTTTAATTATGTGGGGGCATGTACCCCTCCAGAGAGATCTAAACATGAACATCAACAAACCACAATTAAAGAAATCCATTTATATATTGCGTCAATTTTCAACTCTACACCTGAGAATGTTCTCTTTCTTTCTTTTCGAAGGGAACAAAGCACTGCTAACATACAGTTTTTCTTTGGTTACTTTCCAAACGGTGGTTTCAGATTAATAAAGTGCACAACAGCTATGTTAGGGCCAGTGGACTAATTTGATATTATTTTTCTCAATTTCTCAATCTCTCGAATAATTTCTTTCTTTTGCTTTTTCCCTTTTCTGGTACTCAAGTGTTTTGTTTCATCTGCTTTCCAGGAAATATTGGACAAGGTGACAGATATTGACTTGGTGGTCAATCTAAAGCTCCCAGAAAATGTACTGCTTCAGAAATGCCTTGGGCGAAGGATTTGCAGCGAGTGTGGAAAAAATTTCAATGTGGCCTCCATTGATGTCAAGGGTGAGAACGGGAATCCTGACATTAGCATGGCTCCACTTCTTTCTCCTCCACAATGCGCTTCAAAGCTCATCACACGGTCTGATGATACTGAAATTGTAGTAAAGGAACGCCTTCGCATATACAATGAAAAGGTAGCGCTTGATCTTCATTGTTCTTTGCAATGGCATTAATTTTATCACTAATTCCCTTTTGCTGGAAAATCAAACATCCATCTGAATCTTTATTGCTGTAAAATATGAAGACTCATATAGTGGTCCTGTAATGGCGGGTCTATGTTTTTCTTGCACTAGTTTGAAGTTATGCTTTGGTGGGAAAAAACCATGATAATTGATTGATGCAAAGATTTTTATTGGCTGTAGAATGGGGCTTCTCAGTTGTATTTTGTAAAGTGATTCCTGTTTTATTTTAAAGTGATTCATGTTCATTGTTACTTGAAAACACTAATACCCTAACTATTTACGTTTTGGAACACATTTAAAATATGTTACACTTTTGTTCTGAAACGGGAAATTTAGTGATCCCAAAATTTTTCTTTTATATTTTCTTAAAAGTTTCCTATAGGACGGAAAAAAAATCAAATATAATGAATTAAAATCTAGAGAGAACAGAGTTTTTGCATGACCAAATGTAAAACAAATGGGTCATAATGCTTTTAGAATAATGTTTTTTACGTGCTTAATTTGTGACTATATTTTATTGGAAGTCTTAACTATTAAAATATAATAGCTATCATATTTAGTAGTCTCTTAAATTCTAGTAGCCTGATTTGTACAACCCTATCCCTATCGTACTATATTTTAGAGTATGTGGCGTGTCACATTCCTGTTCCTGTTATTTATTGTGGTTTATGGTCATAAAATTTCAATCCTACTCCCGTTGCCATTATTTATTGTGGTTTATGGCTCATAAAAGTTCAATTGTAAGAGAGGACTCTCTGTGATAGGAATTTAATACATGCTGCTATTCTTTATTACCTCTCTTTATTATTGGTCCTTCATTGTCTATCTGGATATAATTTTAGCTTTTAGGGATCTGTGTAGCAAGTAAGCTCATTAGTATTTTCAATCCATAAGGGCATGTTTGATTGGATGGATTAGAGTATGGAATTGGGATTATTAATTCGTGGGCTCAATTATCCTATGTTTGTTTTAACATTTTGGTTTAGGATTATTAATCCAATGGATAATTAATCCAACAAAATTGTAGGATTATTAGTAATGGGTTAGGGGTGGGATTATTAATCCCATGGATAATTTATCATATTAATCCAATTGGATAGTGAATACCACACTAATTTGATAGGATTATTAATACCTCACTATTAGTCTTATAAATCAAACATGACCTAAGAGTGCAATCAGTGATAAGGTTATAATACCATGTTAACATGCTTATTTCTTTGACAAAACAGCCCTGACTGGTTTGCTTGCCGAACTTATTTCCAGCTAAATCTCTAGCTTTTCAGATGCCCATTTAGGGCAAGATTAAATTTAAGATGGAACAGTTTTTTTGCTTATGATAATGTGTAGTTTTTTTCTCCCCCAGTAGATGAACATGCATGCTACTTGTTTCATTCTAGACATGATGACATAGTAAAGGGTGCCTTACGGACTCAAAGCCACGCGTGATAAACAGTAATGAATATGAATTTTTCACAAACAACTATATGTATTGAATAGCGTATTCAAAATGTGTGATTTGATTACTCTGTTGTTTCTGAATTCCTTTTGTTCTTATGGTAACTGTATTTGCCTTGGGATTATACCAATGATGCTTTGGTTTACATGATGTGTTTACAGAGTCAGCCTTTGGAGGAGTTCTACCAAAATCAAGGAAAATTGCTGGAGTTTGATCTGCCTGGGGGGATTCCAGAGTCGTGGCCGAAGTTGCTGGAAGCTCTTAATCTCGATGATCGTGAAGAGAAGCAGTCTGCTGCAGCGTAAATTCTCACTAATTGCTTTCTAAGTCTCATTATTTGCATGTGTAAAGTTGCATGCCTGGCAATTTTGCAGAAAGAAGAGAAGGATTTTTTTTCATATACAATTATTATTTACTTATTTCGATAGTCTGAGGGAAAATAATCAAAACATGGTTAATAACCCAGCCATGTGATCATGGCATTGGACTTCTATGTCACCAAGAGGTCTGTTGTACCCTAATATATGAGAAAGAGGGAGAGCATAAAGAATTTAGGTTTTTTTTATTTTTTTATTTTTAATTCTAATTTCTTTGTCTTGGTAGACTTTAATGCTATGTTTGGGTTATAAATTTATGAGTAAACCCTCTTGTAGATTGATGATGTTGGCAGCTTCTTTTTGTTATAAAGGCATGTTCTTTGTTTTGTTTATTTCTATAGCGTTATTCAATGTAAATTTGTATATGCTTTATACCACAAAGATGATAACAATTACATGAATTAAATGATTGTAGCAAAACTTGGAATGAATATATATTGAATCAAAATAAGTCTACAATCTTTCAATAGCTTTCAACTAACAATTTGAATTCAGGTAATTAAAGTCAAACCCTTAAAGAGAGGTTGTATCTACTTTACAGATGTGGTGCACTCTCCTTTCATTTCAATTCGAGGAGAATCAGATTTTCATTAACTTTACAGAAAATTTCTCATATACCCTTTTCGTTAAGGGTGGATCTTAAAGATCCTGCCTTGGGAGTGTTCTGGGTATTAAAAAAAAAAACGACGACGTATTTAAGCACAAAAATTATATAACTATCTAAAAACCTACTAACATCAGATCATATATAACCTAACCCATTAATACTAAAATTCCTAATTACTAGGTAATTGATAATAACTAACAAAATAAAAGTTATAATATTTTCAAAATATTTGGAACATTATCATTCCTACCCCTCAAATTCAATGTACTTGTCACTTGGGTCCCATATGCTAATGACTACACATTTGGAAACATGCATAAAAAGTCAAAAATAAGCTTTTAACTCATTTTGAGTCACATTACCTTTCACACAAAAAAGTCAAAAATTAACTTTTAACCATATTTCTAAAACATTTCATAGAGATGAATCATCTCTATTTAGACATGAAGTCATTGTGGCCTTGCTCTCGAATGATCTTCCATATAGTGTAGTTGATAAAAGTCTTCATTGCATTCACTTGCTTTATGTTGTGTTTAAATCATGAATTTAGATAAAAATTTATTATAAAAAAAAGAAAGAAAAAAAGAAAAAGAAAAGAAAAAAGAAATTTAAAAAAAAATTAATTCACATTTCTCTCACATTTTCTCTTTTTTATTTAATTTCTTACTTAAATTTATTATTTAAATACAACCTTATGAAAGGATGGATGAGCTATCTTCTCCAATGATTACTAGTAAATATGACATTGGTACAATGAGAATCAAACTTTTTCACTGCAAACTTTGTTTCCTCCGAATCGTTGCCATCTTGCTCTTGAATGATCTTCCATATAATGTAGTTGATGATTGTCTTCATTACATCATATTTCTCTGAGCAAATCATAATGGGAGGATGGATGAGCATCTTCTCTAATAATTGCAAATCATCGTATTTCTCTAATACTGTGTTTGGTTAGGAGATTTAGAGAAGGATTTGGAAAGAAAAAGAAAAAAGGTATATGAAACTAGCTGAAATGTAAGTATATTTTATATATATTTCACCTAATTTTTTTATTTCTCTTTTCAAATCCCTGCTCAAGTCCCCCAACCAAACACAGTGTAAGCAAATCAAGTCTTTTCTATTGTTTGATGCTCTCAACCATTTTTAGGACGACTGCCTTAATCCTTTGTAATTATTTGTTAATTGACTTTAAGATGTTTTGCGGTAGAGCCATCGTTGAGGATCAACGACTTTGATACCATTTTATACGAATATTTGTAGAAATAAATTACATAGAAGAGAAAAAGTGAAAAAGTGAAATAGGGATAGAGGAGACTCCCATTAAAGAGAGAAGACTCCCATTAATTAAATTTGAAAAGTACCAGACTATCCTTGATACAAAATCATCACACATACTTTTTGATTAATTGACAACATATTTAAATTCAAAAATATGTATCTAAAAATTACTAAGATCATATCACATATAACTTACTAATACAAAAACTCCTAACTACTATATAATTAATAATAACCAACTAAATAATATTTCAAATATTTAGAGATTTAATTGTATATTTTTTCATAAAAGTATATAATTCATAAAATATACAGCCATTTAATATTTTATTAACCAATATACTCTTATGTCATTTCTTAACAAAGCACAAGACAATGAAAACTCTATATTGAAGAAAAAATTATAGGGCTTCCGCTTGTGTATTAAAGACATAAGGGCAAATTATACTTTTTACTTCTACACTTTACATCTAATCTTACTTTATTTTATTTTTTTTAATTTGTTATAATGGTTGGAAGAAAAGGAGAGAGAGAGAGAGAAAACTATGTATGTATAGTATTTCAATAACGATGTATAAGGGCTCCTATATATAGGAGAGTGATAATCATACAACCAATATAGATTCCTAAATTTAATCCCTAAATATACATTAATAGCCCCCCTCAAACTTAAGGTTGGTAAGCATCAACCAACTTGAGTTTGGAAACTAGATCATTGAAATGTCTAGGAGGATGAGCCTGGGTGAAAATATTAGCAGGTTGATCAGCAGAGGCAACATGAAGAAAATAAACAGTACCACGTGTAACATGCTGTTGAATGAAATGACAATCAATCTCAATATGTTTGGTGCAATCATGAAAGACGTCATTGTAAGCAATCTGAATGCCACTCTGATTGTCATAATAGAGAGAGGTGGCACCAGGGGAAGAAACCCCAATGTCAGCAAGAAGCCAGTGAAGTCATAGAAGTTCTTAAGTAGTGTCGGCAATAGTGTAGTATTCAGCTTTAGTACTAGAGCAAGCAGTGAGAGACTGTTTCTTGCTGCGTCAAGTAAGAAGAGAATCCCCTAAGAAGAAATAGAAACCTGTGGTGGAGCGTCGATCAGTAGGATCCCCAGTCAAATCAGCATCAGAAAAGACACGAAGCTCGAGAGAAGAGTGAGCAGAGTAGTGAAGTCCATGGAATAGAGTGCCTTTGAGGTATCGAAGTATGCGGAGTAGAGCAGTATAATACGGGGAGCCGACATATACTGACTAATAAGATGGACAGCATATGCAATGTCAAGACGAGACACAGTGAGATAGACAAGACTAGCTACTAGTTTGTGATAAAAAGTAGCATCAGAGAGAAGATCCCTGTCTAGAGGAGGGAGATAAGTCTGAGGATAAACTGGAGTAGAGGTAGTCTTGCAATCTGTATGACCAACACGGGCCAGAAGATCGGATGTATATTTGGCTTGTGACAAATAGTAACCACTGGAATCATGAGAGATTTCAATCCCTAAGAAATAATTGAGAGTACCAAGATCCTTCATCTCAAATTGACAATTGAGAAATTGTTTGAGGCTAAGAATACCAACCATATCATCATTGGTGATAATCATATCATCCACGTAAAGAAGAAAAAGAGTGGTGCCATGAGTAGTGGTCCGAACAAATAAAGCAAAATCATATGAGTTGGAGGTGAAGTCGAAGTCATGAATGGTGGAGCTGAACTTAGTAAACCAAGCTCATGAGGCTTGCTTGAGACCATAGAGAGTACACTGTAGTTTACAAACCTTAGGAGCTGGATAAGCAGACCCATGGGGAGGTTGCATGTAGACTTTCTCAAGAAGATCACCATTAAGGAAGGCATTTTTGACATCGATCTGAAAAAGACCCTAGTGATGAGCAGCAGCAACAACAATCAAGCTACGAACAGAGGTAAGTCGAGCAACAGGAGCGAAGGTTTCATCATAATCAATGTCATATTCCTAGGTGAAGCCCTTTGCAACAAGACGAGCTTTGTACCGTTCAATAGAGCCATCAGAATGGGTCTTGATTTTGTATACCCTTTTGCAACCAATCGTAGTCTTTCTAGAAGGAAGATCAATCACATCACAAGTATGAGTTTTGGTTAAAGTTTGTAGTTCATCAATCATAGCTTGATACCAAAGATGATTAGTATAAGCCTCATGATAGGAGTAGGTTCATAAGTAGAAAAGGCAATAGACCTGACAATATAATCACGAAAATGAATAGGTGGTTGAGTTACCCGATGAGGACGACTTGTGGGAAGAGTTATGGAGGGAAGATTTGGTTGGGAAGTAGGAGACGAGCTAGAAGGCGCAATGGGAGGTGGACCATCAGGGAGAGCAGTCTGGACAGGATCAGGGGTCAACAAAGACGTCTCTACAAATGAGGAACTTGCATTAAATTCATTAGAGAAGAGATTTATGGAAGGATTAGGAAACATGATGGAAGTAGAAGGGGAGGGTAAGTGAAACTAAGATAGGAAGGAAAACATTTTATGCTCCTAAAAAATCACATGACGGGATACACGAAGGCGTTTAGAGATAGGATCTCAACAGCGATAACCTTTATGTTCAATCCTATATTCTAGAAAGCAACAAAGACGGGAACGAGGTTCAAGCTTGGTGTGTTGATGAGGTTGAAGCAAGACAAAACATGCAGACTCAAAAACCCGAATATGTGTGTATGGAGGGTGAGTGCCACGTAGACGTTCAAAGGGAGTTTGATTATTGATGACAGGGGTGGGAACACAGTTGATAGTATACACAGTAGTAAGGGTCGCTTCCCCTCAAAAGTTCTCAGGATAGGAAGAAGAGAAAGAGAGCTCGAGTAGTGTCGAGAATATGCTTACGTTTCCTTTCAGCACATCCATTTTGTTGGGACGTGCCAGCATAGGAACGATGAGGCTGAGTACCATGACTCTGTGACTCTGCAGAAAAGAGAGGAAATCTGTATCCCGATACTCCATAGCATTATTAGAGCGAAAAATTTAAATGTTCTTTGAAAATTGGATTTGGACCATTTTTGCAAAGTTATGATAAAGTTGTTTAAGTTCAGACCAATTTTTCATGAGAAATGGCCAAGTAAACCGTGAAAAAGCATCAACAGAAATAATAAAATAATGAGATCCCTCCATGGTAGTAATAGGTGATGGGCCTCAGATATCAAAATGTATGAGATCAAAAGGTGCAGGGGAAATAAACGTACTTTTATTAAATGATAAAGCAGGTTGTTTTGCAAGTTGACAAGGCAAGCAATTAAAATTATCTGGAAGTACCTGACCCAACTAACCACTAGAAACAAGGATTTTAACCTACTAACAAAAATATGCCCTAAGCGACAATGCCAAAGATGAAAATGGGACAAAGAAGAATCAGGTGCAGGAGCAGCCAACTATGTGGAGTTTGGAACATGAAAGTGAATGAGTTCATAGAGACGTCCATGCTTATGGCCGATCCCAAGAATCTGTCCTGTCTGTGGGTCCTGCTCCAAACAACCATTAGCAGAAAATGTAACAGTTAGACCAAGCTCACATGATTGACTAATGGAGATAAGGTTTAAGGTAAGAGCAGGGATATGATAAAGTTGTGGTAAAGACAAGTGAGAGGTAAAAGCAGAACCAATATGACTTATGGACATAAGAGACTCATCGGCAGTATGAATAGAGGGAATATGAGCACATGGAGAGATGAAAGGAAATATAGTAGAAATGGAAGTCATATGATTACAACATGCGGAGTCAAAATACCAAGAAGATGTACCTGAAGTCATAGACAAAGCAATAAGGGGAGGGGTACTAGAAGTGGAGAGAAACTGTTTGAACAAGGCCTTAACATCAGTTCGGGAAAAGACATGAGCAGACGGATTGAGAAACTCAGTTAAATCCTTATAGGCAGCAGCAACAATGCGATGTGCAGGCAAAGATCTAGACTGATTCCCGGGACGATGTGAACTATCTCCGGAAGAGCCACCGCGAGAGGAAGAACCAGTGAAAGAAGACCGAGAGAGAGTGTGAAAACAATCCTGCTGCAGATGACCAGGACCAATTTTGTTCCAGTACCGGCAGGGTCTGACTGGGCAATGAACCAGAAGATGAGTAGAAGGAAGGCCTTGATTCTAACAATAAATGTAGGCAGTGGATCGTTGGGTCAGTATGGAAGAAGTCCGTGACTGAGGAGTGGCAAGAACAGAGTTGACATGATAAGTCTAGAGAGTACCAAGATGAGTCTCCTCAGATAACAACTTTGAAATAGCCTGCTCAAGAGTGGGTAGTGGAGTGCAATGAATAAGAGATGCACGTACAGGTTTAAAATGGGTAGTGAGAGCCATGAGAAATTGAACCAATCGTTGCTGATTACGATATGTAGTAAATAAAGCAACATCTTTAGTGTGAGGCCATGTAGGTTCTAAGAGAGCAAGCTGATCCCAAACAGAATACATCTGAAAAAGAAAGTCATTAACAGACTGACCAGGTTCTTGACACATGAGGTGAAGCTGACTCTGAAGTTGATACTGATGGGCAAGACCGGTAGTTTGGTATCGTTCTTTCGAAAAATCCCAAATGTCTTTAGCAGGAGTGGTAACAGAGTCAAGCTAAAAACGTCCAAACTGAAGACTAATAGAGGTAACAGAGGTATTCCGAAGCTAAGTAATGATCTGGTAGTTCTTATTGTCTCAATCTTTTAATCGGTCTTCATACTTAGTAGCAGATTCAACGGCCTCTTTCATCGGTTTGTTCATATCCCAAGTGATAATACGACAGAGTTTTCTACCTTTTAGGAAGGAAGACATAGCTTGGGCCTATAGAACATAATTGGATCTATCAAGAATAATAGAAATTGGATAGGAGGCATCATGACGATCCATAATAATATTGTAGTAGGACTAAATAAATAGAAACAATACTGTAAGAGCAAAATCAGGTAAAACAGATCGTACCAGTGAGTTCGGAAAATAAAAAATAGTTGAGAAAAAAGGGCGAATTCACCAAAAAAGAGGCAAAATAAATGGAATGGACAAATATGACGTCAGCAAAGGCTCAGTGACGTCAGTAGAAGGTGTGGTGCACGATAGCAGAACAAGGCTCGTTGTAGGATAGCAGAGAGGAGGCGCGCGGCGCATAGTAGCAGGAACGACTCACGTGGAGCGCAAGAAAAGGTTGACGTTAGGTTGACATGAGTGACAATTGAAGAGTGCGTGAGTGCGCGTGGGAGAGAGGTGATAGAAAACTGGACGCGCCGACTAAAAAGATGACGTGTAAGGGCGCGTGGAGGGGTTTTGTGAGACAGGCCTGGTGGCGTTAGAATCATGAGACAATTCCAAGCATGGTGATAAAAAAATTGTAAAAGTTTGGTAACAACAATGACGAAATGGTGTTGCTGAACAAAGAATGGTGTAGTCTGGGGCTTTTAAAAAAAAAGAAAAATGGATGTTATAATGCCACTATATACGGGCAATAAGTAAGAGAAAGAGGGAGTTAGGATTCAAGATCTAGGCTCTGATACCATATTACAATGGTTGAAAGAAAATGAGAGAGAGAAAATTGTGTTTGTACTGTATTTCAAAAACATTGTACAATGACTCCTAAATTTCATCCCTAAATATACATTAACATAATTATCTCAATTACCTCTTTAAACTTTGAGTCAAGTAGCACTTTGATCTATTTGCATAATGTTGTTTCAAAAATTAATGAACAACAACCACGTGATAGTGTTAATTACACTTAACGACAATGCACTTTTTTCAAATTATACTTTTTTCTGTCAATTTTTGAAATGAAGTTATTCGATTGGACAAGTATAGAGAATTGCCTGAGATAATTAAAGGATTGGGGACAAAGTGAAATTTAGTGTGAAGTATAAGTTGCAAAGTGTAATTTGCCCAAGAAATAATGATAACCATCGATTTGGTGATTGGATTTTCTTGTGAGAAGAGAAGGCTTTTCGTTAACGAAAGTAAACAGATTGAGAAATTCATCCTTATCTTATTTTCTTGGACACCATATTCCTTCTCAAGTTCTCATCATCGCCACCCAATTTGCATATATTTTTAAATATTTTTTTACTTGTAACTTCAAGGGGCGGAATCAGAAGTTTTATTGGAAGGGAATAAAATATGATTAGTTTTTCCACATCACAAATTCTTCTTGTATATATCTTTGGATAAATTATATTTTATTCTTTTTATATTTAGTCACTTTTTTATGTTCGTCCTTAAAGTTTTTATTTTTATTTTTATTTTGACCCTTTATATTTTAATTTTTTTGCTTCTCAATTTACTCTTAAAATTAATTTTTATTCAAAATTAGATAGAAAATGTCACAATAATTGTTACATAATATAAAAAATATATTATTATATTGAGATTTGAGTTTATGTCAGAAGTGTGAATTATATATAATAAAATATTTTTATGTGACGTAACTGTCAATGTGTCATTTTCTATCTAACTTTTAACAAAAATTAGCCTTAAGAGTAAATTAAAAAAAACTTGAAATATAAAAAGTGAGAAAAAATAAATTTTAAAGACCAAAGTAAAAAAGTGACTAAATATAAAAAAGATAAAATATAATTTATCCTATATATTTTTTTTAATAATTTATCCTATATATTTTTTTTAATAATTACATAATTTCAAAAGTGTAATTGATGTATATATTTTATCACATTATATTATTAAAAAAAATGTGAGTATTTTAAAAAAAAAAAAAAACAAAATCAAATTGAATGGATAGCATTTATTTTAGTCACGTGAGAAGAATAACATCACCAACAACCAGTCGTAGAGTCGAGGGACTTTAAGAAATGCTGTTTGGAGAGAGGAGGACACTATCACACGTGCCTACACCTGCTCTCAACTAACTTTCCAAAACTCAACTAATCCTACTACTATTACTGCTAAAAAAATACATTATATATATATATATTTATTTATTTATTTAGATCACATTAGTTAACATTTATTTTTTATTCACTTTTTTTATTTTTTTACACATTTTTTATATAAAGTCAAAAATTCTTACTTGCTCATTTTCCACCTCTTTTACATACACAATTAATACATATGGGAAATGATTTTCTCCTCGTTCTGCAATTTAATTGAAAGGTATTGTTAGTTCATAATAAATTTTTGTCTGGGCTTATTTTTTATAATCTTAACTATTTAATGTATAGAGCCCGTTGAATATATCTTTTATTTAAAAAAAAATTACGTTAATTAAATATCGATAGTAATTTGATTAGATCACATTTGTGTCAAGGACAAATAAAATTTTAAAAATAAACTGTTAACACAAATATGACGTAATCAAGTAGCTATTGATGTCTGAAAAATGTAATTTTTTACAGAGATGATATACTTGACATACCTAACATATCAAACGATTTTGATTATCGAAATCGGCTAACAGCACCCTCTAGTCGGATTGCGGACTAAGGAGAAACCACTCTTCACATATATATATATGGTTAATTATATTTTTAATCCCTATAGTTTAACCTAACTTTCATTTTAGTCTTTATAGTTTCAAATTGAATAATTTGATTCATGTATTTTAAATTCAGTTTTAATTTGGTCATTTCGTTCAAATTTTCATTAATTTTTCCTATATGTCGGTACGTCTTAGAAGATTGAAAAGTGTTTCAAAATCGTTAACTTTAACATTTAGCTTAAATGGAATGACCAAATTGAAAATAGATTTAAAGTGTAGAAATCAAGCTGTTATAAGAACCAAAGAAAAATTTAAGTCTAACGGTAAGGGTGAAAAGTTTTATTAACTTATATATATACTATTATATATGTGAGCACTGACTTAGGCTTTCTTTGGCATATGTTAAAAAAGTCAAAAAATCACTATCATATTTAAGTCACATTATCTTATTCCCAAACAACCCCTTGGTGTCTAAGAGTGTGGTGGCTTCTCCTTTTACTACGTGTTAAATTTTTCTATTTTAAAATAAAAAAAATATTATTTAAAGGTGTGACAAGATTTGAATTGAAAATCTTAAATTTCATTAAGAACACTTTTACCAATTAGACAATATACATATTATGATATTAGTTTCTTTATTATTTATTTTTATGTTTACTTATCTGAATTGTTACAAGTACAATGGTACCGTCTAGTTTAGTTTTTAAATTAATATTTGGATGAAAAAAAATCAAAAAATATGTTTAATTTATTAATTTTTAAAACTCTTTTCAAAATTAATTTTTTTCTCTCCTCTCTCCTCTTTTTATTATTATTAATAAACCAATCAATCACTTTTTTTCACTCTTCTTTTTTTTTTTCTCATTATCTTACATTCTACACATTAATCAATTAAATTTTTTTTCATATTTATCTTTTCAACTACAATATATATATATAATCATTCCAAACTTATTTTCAAAATTTATAACCAAACAAAATTTTAAAATTCTTTTCAACAACTTATCTTTTAAAATACAACTCAAAACTCAAAATTCAAAACTCAAAACTCTTTTAAAAAATTAAACCAAACGGAGCCAGTGTATTTATGATTTTATGTTCAAATTTTTAGACAACTTGATGAATGAAACAAAATTATTTAGCAGTTATTAGATGCGGTAGTTATCAGACATGGAAGGCATTCTTGAAAGAAAAAAAATGTGACAATGTTATATAATTAGATATAGGATAAATTACACTTTTTACTCTTATAATTTGACCTAAATTTTACCTTATTCTTTATTGTTTCAGTTTGAATAATTTGATCTCTACATTTTAAGTTCAGTTTCAATTTGGTCATTTTGTTAATTTTTGCTATATGTTAGGAGATTGACAAGTATTCTAAAATCGTTAATTTTACTATCCAATTTAAATGAAAATATTAAATTGAAACTAAACTCAAAGTGAAAGTATCAAATTGTTCAATTTAAAATAATAAGGATCAAAATAAAATTTGAGTCAAATTACAAAAATTAAAAGTGTAAATTATCCTTAAATATATTAGCTTAAAGTTTTTCTAATGCTATATGTTAATGTACCCTCAGAAAAATACAATGAAACTTAGGTCTCGTTTAGGGACTAAATATGTTAGTCAAAAAATCACTACAAGTTATCACATCACTTCCTCTACTTTTCTATATTTTTTCGTAAAAAGTCAAAAAATTACTAAAATAACCTATTCCAAAACGAAGCTTTAATTATATTACTAAAAAATTGTAAGCATTGAGTCCTTTTTACTTACAAAGGCCCAAAAAATGAATTTTCTTTGTTTAATGGACATGATAGACTTTGAGTTTAATAGGCTGATTTCTCCCTATTCAACAAACTCTTATCATCTTTATTTCACAAATATTATACCAAGTTTAATACACCAAACTTGTTTCTTGATTTGAATAACATTAATGAAACTAAGATAATTATTGTACTTAGGGATGATCATGGATCCGATCAATCCGTCCAACCCAATTGAACTAATCTAATTCGATTGATTTTGGACGGATGTGTTTTTCAGCGTATGAATACAGATAAAATATTTCAAATTTCACGGATACGGTTCGAATGGCCGATCAACTATTGCGCACCTGCATGAACTTGATCTGTCTGTAGATGAAGTTCAAAAAAAGAAAAAAAGAAACTATTAACAAGTAACAACATAGAATAGAAATAATATAATATATGTTTTTATGAAAACGGAAAACAATACCTTAAAAATATATATGTGTGGTGCCATGGCCAATTATAGACAAATAATACATATTTTTTCAGATTGCTAATTATTGGAGATCGTAAAAGTTATGAATTATAATTCAAAAAAATACTTAAAATTTGTGTAGTCCAAACCACCAAACTGATTTCATCCATCTGCTAATCCGTACGATCCGCTCAATCTGCATTTGCCAAATTAGTGGACGAATGCGGATTGATTTTTTTCTAATTAACCTAATTTTAGACGAATGACGAATGGAATGTCACTCAACTCAATCCAATCTGCGATGACCCCTAATTGTACTACTATATCATAAACTAATTCGAGATTTTCTGCATACAATAAACTAATTCGAGATTTTCTGCATACAAAATAATGTTAGTCTCTTTATCTCCTGTATTCACAATTACAATTATTATGTACCTATAAATACATGAGATATGGGACATACACTCTTTTGAAATAAAGTCCACATGCCTCACAATTGATTCATCATGTATATGTATTTGAAGACTTTTTTTTTCCTTTTTATTTTCATTGTATCATTTTTAAAGTCATTGAACAGTACATACATAGTATTATATTATGGATAAATTATAAATACACTCATTGAGATTTACTTAAAATACGGATTACTCTTTATGATTTGAAAAATTGTAAATACTTCCTTGTTAAAAAATTTTATTTAATAGAAAAAATTAAAATCCATAACTGTCCTCCTATGCAATAATAAAATTACATGAATTAGTAATTGCAATATATTTCTGATAACATTAAAAATTGTTAATTGAGTTGATGATATATTAATAAAAGGGACCATTTATTATAAAATTATAAATCTAAAGGGATATAATATAATTTTCAAAATTATATAAAATAATTTGTATTTTAAGTAAATCTTGAAGAGAATATTTGTAATTTATCCTATTATTTTCAAAAGGAGAAGTGGCTTTAATTTTCAATGGCTTATCTCTAAGGTTGGTCCAAATGCAAAGCAACTCAAAAGAGAGTTCCATTCCATTACCATATAAGTTTACACCGGACTGTGATTGGTTCACATTGTTCAATTTCAACCACTAATTTGGTTCAAGTTTTTGTAATTTTGTCCACTTAGTGGAATTTGATGACATAAACCCAATCTAAAAGCACATAATAGTCTAATTGTATAAAGTCAAACAAAATTAGGTAAAACACTTTGAACAATTTTCTAGGTACCTTAAGCTCCTCCTAGCTCTTTAGGGTTTGTTTGGGATATTCTAAATAAATATATTTTTTATTTTTTTGACTAAAAAATTAAGGAACTAAAAAATTAAGGAAAAAAATTTAAATATTTGGGTTAACTTTTTGACTTTTTATAAAAAAATATGTATTAACAAATTGTATAAATTAGTGTGTAGGGAAAAATTAAAATTGGGAGTTGTGCAGCCGTAATTTTTGACTTTTGGTGAATAGTGATAACTTTTTAAATTTTGGAATAATTTTTTGACTTTTAACTTTTTTTTAACTTGTCAAACTTGACCTTAATTTCCTGTTTTGTATTTGACCTTCAAGATCAATAATTACATTTCCGGTCCTAGGTTTGTGTCATTATGATTCCTATTGTATAAATAATATTTCAATTCAGTTCTCAAAACAAATTCTGCCAATAGAAATTGTTAAAGTTAACAATAAATATGTAATTTTTGATATTAAAATGACTCATATCACATATTTTAGAGATTAAAAGTATAATTTTTAAGTGATTTTCTACTTAAATGATGTATTACATATTTTTTAGATTAAAAGTGTAATTTTCAAGTGAGTTCTTACATTTGTCATTGACTTTAATGACATTTATTAAGAATGTGTCAAACAAATTAATTTTGTTAACATTAATTTTTGAAGAAATTACAAGAATAAAAAAATAAAATAAAATTCAGGTTTTGTAACATATTAAACATTGAATTTTTAATTTTATCAATTTAAATCATAATTTTTTTTATTTGTTTTTAATATAAATCATTTGTCTATTTTCGTTAAGTTAAATTGACAAAAAAAAAATAATATTTTAGTCATTAAACTCAATGAAAATTGATATTTTAGACATTTTATGTATACTACGTTGAGTTTAATTACTAAAATGCTCTTTTTCTATCAATTTTACTTAACAAAAATAGGTGAATGATTTATTGGGATTTAAATTGACAAATTGAAAATTCAAGATTTATGTTTTTACAAAACTCAAACCTTAAAGTTTTTTTTGTAACTGTCTCTTAATTTTTTTTGTATACTTAATTTTAACCAACAAACTATTTTTTTAACCAACTTCCAAATATACTCCAACTTTTCCCACACTCCCCCTAGGGGTGTACAAAAAAAGCCGGTAGAGTCGGTAAACTGATTTAATTTGGTCTAAATTGTCAGTTTGGTCTATTTTTTATTAGTTTCGGTTCTAGCTGTAGTTTTAAAAATGGTGAAACTATTCAAATCATTTCGATTCTTAATTCTCAAACTTTGGTTATGATCCCGAACCGAACTGTGACATATTTATTATATTTTTATATGTAAAAATTAAAATATGAAAAGTCTCTTATAAGATTTGAACACTAGCCTTCATTATAATTAATAAATTCTAACCAACTTAATCGAATTAATTATTGTTAATTTATTTAGTAACATAAAATATATATCATATTTATTATTATATAAAATTTTTAGAATCGTAAAACCGAACCAATTTCTATGATTCTGTTCTAGTCCGATTTCACAGTTTAATGGTTCGGTTATGGTTCTATTTTTTCCGAAACTGATCTCTATGGTTCAGTTCCTGGTTTATTTTAAAATCAAACCAATCCGATCCGTATACACCTCTAATTTTCCCCACCGAAAAAAAAAAATCAAAAAAGTGATAAATAAGAATATCATTGCAAAGTAATAAAGTTACAAGTCTTATTTGCATAATTCTATACATGAATTACTTGTATATTTATTACTTTACAATTATTTTTCGTGTTCTTCATTTTTTTGATATTATCCCAAAAAAACAATAACACAAAATGATCAACTTAGGTCCTGTTTATTTTCAGAGGTAGAATAGAGGGGATTAATAGTGAGGGGATTAAGTAAAATTGTGTTTGTTTTAATGATAGTTGTTAGTGTAGGAATTGTTAAATTATTTTTATATAAAATAATAAAACAAATAAAAAAATATATAAATTAAACATTAATATTTTTAAAAAAATTCCCAATATATAAAAAATAAAAAAATTTCTAATCCCCTTACTATTTTTCTAATACCATCTCCACTTCCTCCATCTCAATCCCTCTTCTAACCTCCATCTATATCACCTCATCCATCCTAATTCTCTCTCCAACTCTACAAACAAACACAACACTAAATAACCCCCACCTCCATCCTAATCTCCTCCCATCTATTTAACCCCAAAACAAAGGGGGCCTTAGTTTCATTGTTTGTACTCTCTGCCTGGCTTTTGAATATATATATTTTTGTTGGGTTGTTATTGTTACATTTCAACATGTGTAAATGTTTAAGGTCAACCACAGAGGCAATATGTTTAAAAAAAAAAACTCTCAGGCAACAGAAATTATAAGGTTTGGTCAATGCATATATGAACCCTATAGGGTTTGGTCAAATATGAACTTTTCACATCAATAGAACGGTTTGTAGAGATCATGATCGTAAAATAGAGGGTGGTAGAGGTTAGGGTTTGAAAGGAATGATAGATAACTAGAGTAGATTATGGAAATCTAAGCCAGAGTGAGGATGAGCTAGAGTTGTGGTGATGGTAGAGGGTTGTGATAGCAGTGATGGTGATAGTGATGGCAACAACGACATTGCAAGCATTCTGATAAAGAAAGAGTGGGTGGATGAAAAATAAATTAGGATTTTAAAAATAGGAAAATGAAGACATTATTAGATTGAAGAGATATGTACGGAAGAGATATGTACTGAGAATATTTTTCTTTTTGATATGTGCACTAAGAAAGTATTCATTAAATATGTGTGTGAAAATAGAATTATCCGATATTAAAAAACCCACAAGAAGTGACAAGTTGTACATATTTAGGGTTGTTTTGGGAATATATAACTTTTTGACTTATGAGGTAAAAAAATATGGGTATGTTTGGTTTGGTTTTGGGAGAGTACTTTTTAAAAATTGTTTTGGGGAGAGAGTTTAGAAATTTTTTTGGTTTGTTTGGTTGTGTATTTTGAAAGTAGTTTTGGAGTTTGGGAGTTTGGAATGATTTGATATTTTGTAGTGTTTTGAAAAATTAGTAAAAATCTGACTTTTGGCTTTTTTAGCCAAAAAAACTAGCTTTTTGGATAGTGACTTGGGTAAAAAACTAAAAAAGCTAAAAGCTAGCTTTTTGCTAACTTCCCAAAAATTGAGTAGATGTGTGTGAGAGAAAAAGTGATTGAAAAGGAGAGAGGAGAGAGAAAAAGTGATTGATTGATAAGTAAGAGAGAGAAAGTAATTTTGAAAATTATTTTGCAAAATTTACAAACCAAACAAATTTTTTAGAAATTTTTTCCAAAATCACTCTACAAATACAAACCAAACATACCCATTGTTTGAGATGATATTTTGACTTTTATGTGGGGTGGGGTGGGGTGGGGTGGGGTGGGGGGGAACGGGTAAAAAGTAGGAAAAAGAAAGGATTTTTTTTTACTTATATATATATTGACTTTTTGACATTTTTAATGACTTTTTAATTGGAAAAATGTAACAAGTGTCTCCCAGGCATTATTTAATATTGAGAAGTGTATAAAAAAATGTCTTGAAAATATATAAAAATATTAAAAAGTGTATTGATTTCAATAAAAATGTATTGAAATTAATGAAAGTATATTGTATTTTATAAATATTGAAGGCTGCTATTAGCACATATCTCTTTATTTTGGACCCCTTAATTCTTTGAACCCCTTAATTCTTTGAACCCCAACCCAGCAAAATAAGTTCCCACCATTTTCTCTTTGAACCCCCACCTTAATATCAATTATACCCCTAATCCCAAACCCAAACCCTAGCCCCCACTTCCAACCACCACCTTCGGCACCACTGACGTTGCCTCTGGCCACCCACCTTCAACTCTTCTTATTCTTCACCTCTAGAACAAAAAATCAACAAGAAGAACAACAAAATTAAGAAAAAAAATTTGATCAAATTGTTGAATCAAACTCGAGATCGAAATGGCATGTGCGAAAACCATTGGAATCCAGATTGTGATTTTGTTGAACCAAATCATGATATGGATCGTCTTCTGAAATGGATCAATATGGATCATTTTCTAAGATAAACCCAGACAATGAAGACGAACAAACCCTAGAAACTCAGACCCTTCAATGCTAAAATCCCAAGCTTTTAGAGAAAGAGAGAGCTGAGATGAATGAGAGACTTTGCCCCTGATGTTGCACCACTGCTATTTGAAAACCGCCTTTGTCGTTGCCTTCCTAGTCATAACATTTCAACGCCGCTAGGGCTGCACTACGAGGATAGATTTTGAAGAAGAAGATGAATGGCCAGAGTTGCACCAAGCCCCAGTTGAATTAGAGGGTCACAAACCCAAATTGTAACCTAGAACTCAAATTACATAACCCAAATTGCCCTAGATGTACACACACACACACACACACACACACACACTCTCTCTCTCTCTCTCTCTCTCTCTCTCTCTCTCTCTCTCCCTCTCTGTGTATATCGATGATGGTGAGTTGAGAGAAAGGACGCAAGATCTAAAGTTAGGGTTTCAGACAATGGGTGGTGGACGGTGATGACAACAACATGATGATAGAAAGAAGGAGGATAGAATGCTGCAATGATGGCGGTGGTTGGGGGTGACAAGAAGGTAGACAACTGTCGTAGTGGATAGTCGCCATTGGGGTGAATGGTGGCTGCCAGAGGTGATGGAATTAGGGTTTGGGTTTGGAAAATTAGGGTTTGAGGGTTAAGGATGATGGTAGAAATGAAATTTTATCTTTGAACAAAATTGGAATTATAAAAAATCAAAGAGTAAGGGGTCCAAAGTAAAGAGATAGGTGCTAATGACATCTCTCTAAATATTTTGTCTTTTATTTGTATCTTAAGGACACTTGTTAATAAGACCCTTTTAATTAGAATGATTCTATTTACACACCATCAATCCTCTCAATATACACCATTACTTAGTTCACGTCAATAATATTTTGAACTTTTAATTTTTTATTTAACATATACCATAATATTACTCTTTTAGCCTAATCTACACAACACATTACACACCTTAACACAAGATGATGTACACACAATTAAAGTTGAAAAGACAATAAAGTCCAAAATACAATTCACAGTAATTTTAAATTTGTGTGTGTGTGTGTGTCTGTCTCTCTCTCTCTTTTCGATTTGTGTTGAATCTATGAAAGCAACATGAGAGAAAACGGCGAGAACCAAACGGTGGACTGAAATTTTACAACAATGAAGCAATCGATATGGTATTCTACAAAAATTTAAACAAAAAATAATTTTAGTATTGTTCATAAATACAATGTTAAAAAAGCTTAATATGTTTACAAATTTATATTTGAACTAAACTAAAATGTTCCATTTTTTATTTTATTTTATATATGAGCGTTTAATACTTGTTCAACTTTAATAATATGAACAAAATGATTATGTTCAAATATAAACAACTGAATATTTTGTAAATGTTCAACTCTGCATATGTACGGAACGAATAAGCCATTGTTGTGAAAATAATAGCGGTCTTTTATTCAAAATCAGTACAAACAAGATAAATAACGAAGTAAATTGACATTTTCATTGTTATTTTGTTCCAAATCAATGTGATCCATATTATATAAATCAATTGATTTCAATGTTTTAAAATCCTAAATTTTCCAAAATAATAATATTTTGAGTCTGAAAATAATAGAGAAGAGATTTGTGGTAAGAGATAGTGTATAGAGATATTTTGTATTTTTATGTGTGAATTATTGAAATAAGTATATACACACCTGTACGGGGGCGAAATATCCTCTGCTTTCCGTACTCCTTGGACTCCAAGCCTCTCGTGACGGCGTCTAACCTGGCAACACAGAAAGACGGTGAGCTGCCCGGCGGTGTGTCGCTGGATAGACCCTCCGACGATCAAGTCAGACCACTTGAGGAAGAGGAAGAGAGCACTGTTTAGAGAGAGAGAGAATTGTGCAGATTGCTTACCTCCAACGTTTCCCTTCTTACCCTTTTCTAGGCTGGCCATGCTGCCTTAGAGGTAGTGCGCGCACTACCTCTGCTGTCCTTCCCTGGACAGGGTGCTGTACTGCCCTCTCACTTCCTTACGCGTGTAAAGGCCAAACCTCCAAACAACGATGGCCAAACTGCCAAACGGTATTGACGCACACCATTGGCGGGTTTCTCGTCTCGCACACCAATTGGACCCGACAATTCCCACCGAGCTAGGCATAGCCTGGTCAGTTACAGCCTCAATTCCGGCCGACAATCAAGGTTGAGCCCAAAAACCAGCCCGGTTGCACGACCCAAAGATAACTCAAGTCATGACTTAGCTCGGCCCGTCTGCTCAGTGCAAATTCCCTCACAATTGCCCCTTAATTCCATCGGTTGCAACCTAATTGGGATTACTTCATTCTTGTGTAACTTCATTTCAGCTTAATTTGTCATTAAGCTTCATGATATCTCGGCCAAGTTTTATCACTTTGCTTCCAGGACCGTGCACAGCTCGACCTAATATATGGCGCTCCAATGACACAATATACTTTATTTTTGCATTTGGTGGAATAGGTGTGGGGCCAGGCCTTCACTTTTCCAAAGCCAAACAAATTTTGTGATGGAAATACCTGGTGGGTCCCAATTAGAAACCTTGCTCGTGCATGAATTCAACAACAAACATATTAGTCAATATGTTTGTGCTTGGAGGGTCCCACCATGAAGCTTTGAAAATAATCTAATACTTTGAGATGGAATTCCATTGCTAACCGAGCTACTGCTATGTTTTCAATAAACTGAGTTAAAACAAATTACCACCACCGAGCCAACAACAAGCCGAGCAATGGGCCGAGCAAAAGTAATAGTTGATCAATTGTTGCTAACAGTAGTCATCCCACATGCAAAGTAATCAAAACAAATGAATAGGCAAGGCATGACCATGCAAGGAATTCAAGGTGGGGCCCAGGTCTTGACCTTTTCAAAGCCAAACCAATTTTGTAATAAGAATGCTCGGTGGGTCCCATTTGAAAATCTAGTTCCTGCACTAATCCAATAACAAACATATTAAACATATTAATATGTTTGTGCTTGAAGGGCCCCACCATAAAACTTTGAAACAATCCAATGTTTTGATGTAAAATTCAACTGATGACCGAGCAACTTTCTGTCTCAATAAACCGAATTAAAAAATACCCACTACCGAGTTATAATTTTGCATCAACTCACAACTCCTCAATTCTGAGACCGAGCTAGGAAGTGTGCACATAGCCGAGCTACAATTGCTTTGTGCTTTTCACCGAGTTATGGACTTCACTTGCTAATTTCGCAACCGAACATACCGCTCATTTTTCAACAGTTGAGCCAATTGCCTTTAAGTAATAACACTTGCTCCAAAACCAAACTAAATTCCTTTAGCTCTACCGCGGAGCTAAGAATGTTGCCCCTGGCTAATAACCGAGCTACCTCAAAATTATCATCTCGTGGCGCTCTTCAACCGAGTAACCAGGCTATTTTCTCAACAAAAATTTTTAACTGAGCTCTATTGGCTAATTCCGCTTTAAAGTGAGCTCGCCAAGAGCAACTGCTAATTTTAGTGAGGAATTTGCAAATCCCAGATGACATCCACTTTGAGCTAGCCAATGAGGGTATAGAGCCTTGGGGCCGAGTTGATTCGGACCCCTTTACGTTTACCTTGAACGTCTTTGTGCTACTCTTTTTCCCGGAGCTTTATGCAAATCTCGAACAAATCTTCAACTTTTACGTTGCCGAGCAAAATCTACTTTTAGGCAAGGAATGCATGTGTTTGAAAAGAACATCAACTTTTTTGGTCGAGCTAAATCATCTCGGCCAAAAGCCTTAGGAGTTGATCAAAACATCAAAAGCCTTGGCTGAGCTAAATCATCTCAGCCAAAAATCTTCGAAGTTGAACCAATCATCAAAAAGCCTTAGCCGAGCTAAATCATCTCGGCTAAAAGCTTTCAAAGTTGAACACATCAACTTTTTTGACCGAGCTAAATCATCTTGGTCAAAATTCTTGGAGTTGAACAAAACATCAACTTCCACGGCCGAGCTAAATCATCTCGGCAAAAAACTCTCAAAGTTGAACAAAACATCAACTTCCTTGACCGAGCTAAATCATATCAGCAACATCTGCTCGGCGGGGATCCGAGTTGAACAAATCATCAACTCGTTTGGCCGAGCAACATCTGCTCGGCGGAGATCCGAGTTGAACAAATCATCAACTCGTTTGGTCGGGCAACATCCGCTTAGCGGAGCTCTGGGTTGAATAAATCATCAATTCGACTCGCTGGGTAAGGTCACCTCGGCCAGGAAAGTTGAAGTTGAACAATTCATCAACTCATTTGGCCGAGCGACACCAGCTCACCAACTCTTTGAGCTGAGCAAGTCATCAAGTCACTTGGTCGAGCAGCGTCCACTCGGTGGATAATTCCAAAGTTGACAAAATCTATCAACTATCCTCTTGCTGAGCAAAGATCTTTTTGGGTAAGATCGAGCCATTGAGATCAACCTTACTGCTTTCCCCCCAGTCTGGGCTCCTACTTTTACACTAGCAAAGCAGTGACCCAGACTAGATGGGATGCCCCTAAACCGTGTTCACTCTTCGGTTGGAATTCTCTTCGAGTTGGCGAGTAGAATCGGTTTGGCAACTTCTTGGCAAGCAAAATCAGCTTAGCTCGGCGTGGAATTTCAACGTTGGCGAGCAAAGTTAGCTCGGCAACTTACATCTTGACAAGCAAAATCAATTCGGCAAGGCTTCTTGCTAAGAAAAATCAGCTTAACTCGGTGCGGAATTTCAACGTCAGCGAGCAAAGTTAGCTCAGCAACTTACACCGTGACAGGAAAAATCAATTCGGCAAGGCCTCTTGGCGAGCAAAATCAGCTCGGCAAAGAACTCCAAGGTCGGCGAGCAAGGTCAGCCCCGCGACTTGCTTCTTGGCAAGCAAGATCAGCTCAGCAAGGAAGTCCAAGGTCGGCAAGCAAGGTCCGCTCCGCGACTTGCTTATTAGAGAGCAAGATTAGCTCGGCAAGGAACTTCGAGGTCGGCGAGCAAGGCCAGCTCGGCGACTTGCTTCTTGGCGAGCAAGATCAGCTCGGCAAGGAACTCCAAAGTCGGCGAGCAAGGCCAGTTCGGCAAGGAGCTCCAAGGTCGGCGAGCTAGGTCCGCTTGGCGCCTTGTTTTTTGGCGAGCAAGATCAGCTTGGCAAGGAGCTCCAAGGTCGGCGAGCTAGGCCCGCTCGGCGACTTACTTATTGGCGAGCAAGATCAGCTCGGCAAGGAACACCAAGGTCGGCGAGCAAGGTCCGCTCGGCGACTTGCGTCATGGCGAGCAAGATCAGCTCGTCAAGGAACACCAAGGTCCGCGAGCACGGTCCGCTCGGCGACTTGTTTCCTGGCGACCAAGATTAGCTCGGCAAGGAACACCAAGGTCGACGAGCAAGGTCCGCTCGGGGCCTTGCTTCTTGGCTAGCAAAATCAGCTCGGCAAGGAACACCAAGGTCGGCAAGCAAGGTCTGCTCGGCAACTTGCTTCTTGGCAAGCAAGATCAGCTCGGCAAGGAACACCAAGGTCGGCGAGCAAGGTCCGCTCGGCGACTTGTTTCTTGGCGAGCAAGATCAGCTCGGCAAGAAACACCAAGGTCGACGAGCAAGGTCCGCTCGGCGTCTTGCTTCTCGGCGAGCAAGATTAGCTCGGCAAGGAACTCCAAGGTCGGCGAGCAAGGTCCGCTCGGCGACTTGTTTCTTGGCAAGCAAGATCAGCTCGGCAAGGAACTCTAAAGTTGATTAAAACCATCAATAAACCTCTTGTCGAGTAAAATCCATCCGACAAGGAATTTCAAAGTTGATAAAATCATCAACGAACCTCTTGCCGAGCAAAATAGGTCCGGCAAGGAATTTTGATCTTTCCATCAAAATGATCGTTAGTTGCCCCTAGGACCGCACTAAATCCGCTTGGCGAGGCAAAAATACAACAATTCTCAAGAAAATAGTTTACTTGTTTCATTGCGCCAATGGCAAAAAGGGCTACAAAAATAGAACCAAGAACAAAACTTTAGATTGGCAGAGCTTGATGTTCTAGAAATAGATCGGCCATTTACAAACCGCGAGTTTTATTCCCCTTTTCCTCGGTCTCCTTACAGACGTCTTCCGAAAACCGAACTCCCTATATCCCTTCCATGGTGGTTTGTATGGCCATCATCTTGTCCGACCGCGTGAACCTTTCGCTCTACTCTCTTGTTCTCTACTACCGGACTTGCCGTCACAGTAGCTGCAGTTGCATCATCTTCGACTCGGATGTGCTCATTAATGTGTTGCATGAGCAATTCCATGGTCGACGGTTGATTCATTGTGAGCGAGTCTCGCAGCCTACGTCTGACTGGGAGACCACGCTTGTATTGGGTAATCACCAGATTGGTGGGACAGTCGAGGATCTCATTGTAGGTTTCCCAGTACTTCGCATTGTATGCCTTCAAAGAACCTCCAAACTCCATCTTGATGCCCAGGAGATGGTCGACCTCCTTTGGTGTTCGAGTGTTGGTTTTGAATCTAGTGACGAAGGTTTCCGCTAGTTGCTGCCACCCCTCGATACTCCCCTCTGGGAGCCTTTCGAACCACTTTAAGCCCAGCTCTCCCAAGCTTGCTGGGAATATGAGGCACATCAGGGCGTCATTGCGCCGGTGGCCAGCCATTACTTGCCGGTAATGACTCACGTGCATGTACGGATCCGTCTCGCCTTCGTACAAAGTGAACTTTGGCTGGTGGAATCCGGCAGGGAGTGGAGTACTCTCAATCGTTGGAGATAGCGGCGTGGCTGTAAGTCTCGCCAACTCCTTGTCCACCAGCGCAGGGGCCATCACTCTGGGAGCTGGCATCGCCACTTCTTTGCTACAACGAACTGGAGCGCTCAACCTCTGCAATGTCGGCATTCTCTGAGCCTCGCGACGGCGAGCCCTCTCCTCCAACACATCCCTTAGGTCTCTGGAATGAAAGGAGAAAGAGTATCCCGACGTTGACGACGGGCATGAGGGGCGGTAGGTGCTGTCGCGAGTGAGGGATCTGCCCTCTCTTTGGTCGGAATCTCCAATCCCATAGTTCCTGGTGATGGAGAGAGAGTGAGTCCTCTCCTGGCGGCGACTACCAGAACGTTCACTGAGGTTGCCCTCTCCATCAACACCTTTCCCCTTAATCTGGCGCTTCAGCATCTCCATCTCCGCCGCCATCTTGCGAATAAGGGCGTCTTGGTCTTTGAGTTTATGCTCCAAGCGCTGCGCACGGGACTCCCCCTGCCGCCGATGGCCCTCTAGACTCTTCGAGTGATCAAAACTCCTCCCACGTTTGTCTCGCGCACCTCGCGAAGACGTTTCTAGGCCCGCCATGGCCGGAACATTCGGGGGGCCATCTCTCCTTCGGACAGACTTCAGAGTGACACCATCGACGACGGACAGTGGAGTTACATCATTGTTTGCCATGGAAATGGTCGAAGAGGCTTGAAGAACAAGGGTTGAGTATCAAAGACTTCCCCGGCAACGGCGCCAATTGTACGGGGGCGAAATATCCTCTGCTTTCCGTACTCCTTGGACTCCGAGCTTCTCGTGACGGCGTCTAACCTGGCAACACAGAAAGACGGTGAGCTGCCCAGCAGTGTGTCGCCTGATAGACCCTCCGACGATCAAGTTAGACCACTTGAGGAAGAGGAAGAGAGCACTGTTTAGAGAGAGACAGAATTGTGCAGATTGCTTACCTCCAACGTTTCCCTTCTTACCCTTTTCTAGGCTGGCCATGCTGCCTCAGAGGTAGTGCGCGCACTACCTCTGCTGTTCTTCCTTGCACAGGGTGTTGTACTGCCCTCTCACTTCCTTACGCGTGTAAAGGCCAAAACCTCCAAACAACGATGGCCAAACTGCCAAACGGTATTGACGCACACCATTGGCGGGTTTCTCGTCTCGCACACCAATTGGACCCGACAATTCCCACCGAGCTAGGCATAGCCCGGTCAGTTACAGCCTCAATTCCGGCCGACAATCAGGGTTGAGCCCAAAAACCAGCCCGGTTGCACGACCCAAAGATAACTCAAGTCATGACTTAGCTCGGCTCGTCTGCTCAGTGTAAATTCCCCTCACAACACCCATATTATTCTTAATAATTATTTTACTAAAGAAAATTTATTGAGAGAATTGATGGTGTGTAAATAAAATTATTTTTTTAATTATTATCCAAATTTTCAAAACTTACCCTTAGTTTAAAAAAAGATTATATATCACTTTACCGCATCAAACTCCCATCCTTTCGTGCGTGAGAGGCGGAAAAATGTAGCTAGGCTAGGAGCCTTTGGCTTGCAATGTTGGTTGGGGGTATTGGGACCATGCACAACAACTATCACATCAGCTAGATTTTTTAATTTTTTCTTAAAGAATTGTAATGGAAAGCTATTTGGTTATAAAATTCGATAAATGTTAACTTGAATAAAATAATGTGAGGATGATGCATTTAATCTCATTACAAAATAATATATAGGGAAATGATATTCACATTCAAAATTTGTCTCTTTCTCAATTATTTTTATTTTTATACCTCTCATTAAAAAAAAAAAAAATGTGACTATCATTTCTCCAATGCACATATCTAAAATGGTGGTTATAGTATGCCATTTATATAAATTTTATAAAATGTTAAAAAATTGTGACATAAATAAAAAATATCATGACTTTTCTCATTACAAAAGTCATAAGTTTTTCATCATAAAATGTAGAGGTGAGCAGCGGATATACCGATTCGCCCAAACCGACCAAACCTAACCGATCCATCGCATTTTGGATGGATGTGTGATGACGAGCGTACGGTTGCAGATTAATTTTTTCTAATCCGCCTAGTTTTGGACGAATGACGGATTTGAGATTCCTTTGACCGCAACCAAATCGCCAAATCGCGAGCATCCTTAGTAATTTGTAAGACTTTATGTTTTCAATTTATTTAGATATTCTATTTGTGTTTTTAATTAAAAAAGAGTTTAAATATTCGGTTGAGAAGGAGTTTTCAACTTGAATATTTTTTGAATTGAAAAAAATAAATGTATTATTTATTTATATTTTTTGATTTTTAAATCTAATTCTAAAAATAATAAATAAAAAAAATGATATATGCTGGTTGATTTTTGTTTTCAAAAACAAATATAGATGTAACAATAGAAAGACATACAATCTTTACTACTGCTCTGTTCATGATTGTGGTGCTTTGAATTGTTTTTATATTTTAAGAGTCACATATTGTAACACTTTATGTAAATGATGTATGATGTGATTTTCAAAAATAAATATAAATGTAACAATACAGAGGCATACAATCTTTACTACTGCTCTGTTCATGATTTTGGTGGTTTGAATTGTTTTTATATTTTAAGAATCACAAATTGTAACACTTTATGTAGATGAGGTATGATATGATTTTAATATGTGGATGAGACATGCAGTGATTGTAATATTCTAAAGTTTCAAACTTTATTTCTTTGGATGAGACATGCAGTGATTGTAATACTTTTTTAAATCATTGACTATAATATATATATATATATTTTTAGGAAGTGCACAAGTTGAATTATGTTGAAAATTTATAAAATTTTAAACCGCCAAACCGATTCGCATCCATTCGTCAATCCGCTCAATCCACATCCGCCGGATTGGTGGATGGATGCGGACTGATTTTCTTCAATTCGCCAATCTGGTAGACGGATGACGTACGGACTGGAGGTTTCGTGACCGCAACTCACCTGCGTCTACCCCTAATAAAATGTTATAACAAAAATTACAAAGTGTTATGATTTCACCATTTGTAGCTTTAGAGTGCACATAATAAAAATATAGGTAGCGTTTGGTTTGCTTTGGAATCATGATTTGGATAAAAAAAATTCAAAACTCTTTTCAAAACTCATAATCAAATAAAGTTTTCAAAACTCTTTTTAAAAAAACTCATAGCCATACAAGTTTTCAGAACTATATTTATAAAAAAAAAAAAAAAAAAATCAACAATTTTTTCTTTTTATTTTGTTCTTTAAAATTATTTTTTATTTTTTATAATATTTTTTATTTTTATTTTTGAAAAAAATATTTATTTATTTTATTTATTTATTTGAAAAAATATTTTGTTATTTTTTTAAGTATTGGCCAAATAATTTGTTATAATTTAGATATATGTGGGTGATCCAACATGTTTTAAAATTTTTAAAAAATAAAATATTTGAAATAAAAAATAAAAATATTTAAAATAAAAAATAGCAATTTTAAATATTTAAAATATTTTGTATTTGTGGGGCTGGCCCAATGCGAAAGCAGATAGCACAAACGAAAGTGAATTACTGTCGGCACTTTTACCGATATCTAAATGGTTAAAACCACCGAGATTTGAATTCGATAGACCGATATAAAATTTTTAGTTAGTTTTAAGTATTGGGAAAATAATTTGTTATGTTTTAGATATGTATTAGCTAATCAAAATTATACTTAACCGGTACAAAGATTGTGAAGAAATGAAAAACAAATGTAATAAATACAACGCACATTAAAAAAATAAATAAATATTTACAATAAAAAATATTTACCCTAAAAAAATAAAATTAAGATAATTTTTAAATTTAAAAAAAAACTCAAAGCAATTTCAAAATATAACTAAAAATTCATTTCAAAACTTATAACCAAATAAATTTTCTCTTTTCAAAACTCATTTAAAAAACTTATCTTTCAAAACACAACTTAAAACTCAAATCTCATTTCAAAAACTAAATCAAACCGAACCATAATTTTCTTACGATATGTAGTTTTTTAGGGTTACATGTTACATTTCTCCAACGGTATGTTCTAAGACAAATTAAGTTGACTATTTATTTTATTTTTATTTTCAAGTGGAACTAAATATTTGAGGCAAATTATATTTTGCATCTTTATGTTGGTCATTTTCTTACTCTGGTCCTTGAACAATATTTTGAGTGTATCTATAAAAAAATAGAGTAAAAAAATAATTTTTTAAAAGGTTAGATTACATTAATATTCTTTAAGATTTAGAGAAAATATAATAAGTTTCATAATTTTAACATAATTATATGAACTTGCCTTTCTAGTAAGGCTAAAAAGACCATAATGAAGATAGTGAAAAAACATAAAAATAAATAATGTAAAATATATATTGATTAATAAGATAAGATAAATAAGGTAAAATAACTAATGCAAATGTTATTTGAGTGTAAAAAATTAATGTCAAATTTCTATGGGAGATTTATTAGAAAATTATTTTTTAAGTGCTTGTATCCCAATTAGTCTATATGATATTATTGTATTCTAATAAGTCATATTATTTGAACAATTGATCTACCAAATCCTAATTCTCATATTTAAAGTATTTTATAGACATTTCTACTCTTACAAATATTTTTTGAACGGTTAGTAATTTGGTAATATAAACATTCATATTTTACAATGTGAATGTTAACATTGACAGTGTGAACATTCACATTGACATGTTAACATTTACGCTGATGGTGTGAACATTCACATCACAGAACATTCATACTGTAAATGTGAATATTATTAAGGATACTTTGGTAATTATGTCACCCATAAGACTTATTAGAATATAAGAAAATAATGTGAACTAAATAGAACATAAGTGGGTAAAAAGGGATTTACGAAAAAATATCCCATTTTTTTTTTATATAATTAATAAAAAGTACGTGTGAATTAAATCCGTAAGTAACCAAGGAGTTCTAATAGAGTTAGTAGGGATGGGCGCGGGTCGGTTGCGGGTACGGAACTTCTAATCCGCCATCCGTCCGCCAAACTGGCGGATGTGGATTTAGCGGATTGGCGGTTTAGCGGATGGATGTGAATCAGTTTGGCGGTTTAAAATTTTATAAATTTTTAACATAATTCAACTTGTACACTTCCTCAAAAAAAAAAGAAAAGAAGAAAGTATTACAGTCAATGACTTAAAAAAATATTACAATCACTGCATGCCTCATCCAAAGTAAGAAAGTTTGAAACTTTAGAATATCACAATCGCTACATACCTCATCCACATACTACAATCACAGCATGCCTCATTTACATAAAGTATTACAATCTGTAGTTCTTAAAATATAAAAACAATTCAAACCACTAAAACCATGAACAGAGAAGTAGTAGAGATTGTATGTCTCTATATTGTTGCATCTATATCTGTTTTTGAAAACAAAAACCAACCAGCATATACCATATTTTCTATTTATTATTTTTAGAGATAGATTTAAAAACAAAAAAATATAGATAAATAATACGTTTATTTTTTTCAATTAAAAAAAGATATTCAAGTTAAAAAAAAAATTTCAACAGAATATTTAAACTATTTTTTAATTGAAAACACAAACAGAATATTTAAACAAATTGAAAATACAAAATTTTATAAATTACTAAGGGTGCTCGTGGTTTGGCGGTTTGGTTACGACCAAAAGAATCTCAAATTCGCCATCCATCCGCCAGATTGGCGGATTGGAGAAAGTCAATCCGCAACTGTCCGTTCGTCATCACGCATCCGTCCAAAATGCGGCGGATCGGTTTGGTTCGGTCGGTTTTGGCGGATCGGCATATCCGCTGCTCACCCCTAATAGTTAGGTAGCCTTTTTTGGCCATCAAGTCTCTCCTAAGGAGGAGATCTTGGATTCCACTCTTGGGAGTGGAATAGGAGGACAAGACTTTTTTACAAGGTGCATGAGTGTAAGTTTTAATTCCTCCAAAATACTAATCTCACAACGAATTATTGACTTTCACCGAGAAAAAAAAAAAAAAAAAAACTAATAAGTATAATATAATCATGTTAAATTTATGGAACTTACTACATGTTCTCCAAATCTTATAAAAGGTTAATGTAATTTATCCTTTTATAAAATAATCATAAAAAATTTGAAATAAATATTAGATATTTATGGTAATATCATCAATGAATGAAAAATTTAACATTATAAAGTAGTACCCACATGATTAGGTTAACAAAGACAAAAAAAAAAAAAAATCATCTAATGTTATTTATTATATAATATAGTATAATGTTACTTTTGCATTTAATATTTGTCAATGGAGTGAGAGATTATAGTAGAGAGAAGTCTTGCCAGAAATTCTAAAAACACCACCCTGAAATTCACTCATAATGACAAAACACTCATAATGACAGAACAGAAGATTATATTACAAGTGTTTGGCTACAAATTTTTCCATCGCATTTAAAAAATTACATTTTCCTTATTGAGATTTATGATCTTGTTATAAATTATCCTTTAAATTATTGATGTTATATCTTAAAATTTTTTAAATGATCATTTTACTTTTTTTCTTATTATTTTTTTTTCCTATCATTATGACTATATCCCACAATTTTTTATCATTAAATTCTATCTAAATATATTTTTATTGAGGGATGATATACAAATATAAATTTTATATAGAATTTTTAAACACAATGATATAGCTTAATGGTGATATTTCACTTTAAAACAAAACATCCATAAACATGATTTATATTTATAATAATATCACTATTACAATATTTTTATGATATATTTTTCTTGTATAAATATTTATATATGAATATAATTTTTCATTTTCATTTCCACTATGATACCTAGATTTGATTAATTTAATCTAGATATATTTAAAAAGTATAAAATTTGTACAAAAAAACTTTTAAAAAATACATTGAATACAACAAAATAAGACAATGTATTAAATTTTTGTATTTTGTGAATTTAAAAAAAATTCACAAAATATTATACTTCTTAAGTATATCTAGATTAGTTATCTAAAAAATAAAAAAATTACTTAAAGTATTAAAGAAATCATTAAAAATAAAAAAAAATTAATTTTTTGTCTGAATTAAACTAAAGAAGATGATTATTATTTCTCTTAAAATGACATGAATAAAATATTTTTATTATTTTATTATTTTATTTGTATAAAGGTTAAGAGACAAATACGTCATTTTAATCTAACAGTGGTAAGTATAATTTTTTAAATATAAAAAAGAGATATATATTAAATAGAAATTTCAAGAATGTCAATGTAATTTACCTTTGACATAAACTAAGGCCTAGTTTGGCATGTTTAAAAAAAGATAAAAAGTTAAAAAATTACTCAAAAAGTTAAAAAATTATTACTATTTACCAAAAAAATATTAAAAAATTAATGTTACACACAAAATTACAAGACATATCTGACTGGTTCAGATGCGTGGCTGCATTTTTTAAGAAAAATTGCACAGTTAGGGTACAATTTTAACACACTGATGTTCGGCTCGTGGGGGCCCATCACAGGTCCCGTTTGATAAGTTGAACCGTTCAATGTGTAGAACTCGTCGATTACTATACGTTTGTAAAAAATCACATTGATCGACTATCGCTAACTACATGATCAAATCAGTTTTGTATAAAAAAAAATGGATAGTGTTATAGTTAACGGTTAAAAAAAACTAATCTGATCAGATAGTTATTGATGTCCGATTAACGTGATTTTTTCAGACATATAGTACTCAATGAATTTTACACATTGAACGGTTTAGATTATCAAGCCGGGACCCGTGATGGCCCCCATGGGCCGAACAACACCGTCTAATGCAATGCCCAAAAAGTAGCCAATTATTTCTTAGCATCAATTCAGCTACGTAGATAGTACCACCGTACAACTCACATTCCTAATCTTCTATTACACTAATTTATACAATTTTTTAATATTTATTTTTTCATAAAAAGTCAAAAAATTAATTTAAATAACCATCTTTTTTTTTCTCAATTTTTTAATCTAAAAAATCAAAAAATATACTTATTTAAAATACCTCAAATAATCCCTACAATTGCAAAATAACTTTAAGGATAAAACTTTAAAATTTAGGGTTGTCAACTTTTTCCCCGGTAGAGAGTCAATGAGATCATAGATAGTTGGTTGGCCAATAGCCATAGCCATAGCCATAGCCATGGTCCAACCCCACCTTTAGACAAAAGGCCAAAAATCCTAGCCAAATCCCAAAAACCAAAATACCAAAAAAATTTAAAAAAATTAAAAAAAGAGAGAGTAATATTTGAGAGTTGTAATTTGTGGAATCTAATACAGCCATACTCCTCTCCTCTATGTGTCTATTTTTTTTTCTTCTACTTTACTAATCTCATTTAAAACTCTAATATTATATAGTATGTATGATTACTGTAGAAAAGAAATACTCCACTTGAAAGCTTGGGATTTCCAAAAATTTCTTTTGCCAACTTTTTCAGATTGTGAAATGTGAACTACCTCAAATTTTGGCTGCAGATGCTCTAGAAATCTCTCTCTCTCTCTCTCTCTCTCTCTCTCTCTCTAGCTCAAAAAGAGGACAAAGCCCATGTACTGTGCATGTTTACTTTATCATGGTGTGCAAAGATCGAATAAGTTTTCTCTATCGTGGGTCAAGTCTTGTTTCTCTGTCATACGTATACGTGTGTATATATTATATTTCTATTTTTATTATTTTTTAAAAATATTTTTGTTCTTATTGAAATTCTGGGTTCTGAAATGCAGGTGGAGTTGAATGCTGTGTAGTGGCTAATAAATGAGATTTAATTGGAAGCAAATCATTTTCATAGATTGTTAGTTGCTCCCTTTCTGGTTAGTTTCCACTTCTTTATATGTCTCTCTTTCTTTCTTACTGTGAATGCTTTTGAATTTGGTATGTGGTTTCTATTCTTATGTTTTTACTTGTTAGGGTTTCTTTTTTGTTTTAAATTTTTTTTTAAAACTTTCTGATTCAATTGTATTATGCTATTTTGTTCTGCTTTTCTGTTTATTTGGTTGAAATTTATGTTCCATTATATTTTGAGATTTTTTATTTTGATTTTTTATTATTTGTGCTATGGAAATTGCATCATGTAGCAGGTAAGACTCGAATCGAGGACACCCAGTATATTAGGGGATTAGATAATGCTAATTTTCCTAAGGTATTTAAATGAAGAATTTGTTATTTGGTGCTAGAATTTGTTATTTGTGACCTCAACCGAAGGCAATTGCTATCTGTCCCCAGCGCTTGGGTTTGAATATTATGGGAATCCAGTGATACCTCTCCTACACACCTTAAGCACTAATTATGATTTTTTTTTAAAAAAAATTGATGGTAGGAAAAAAAATATTGGTTTCTGTGGCTTTTTTGCTTTTTATTTTATTGTGTCAATTAATTGGGGTAAAATTGCTGTTATGGAAATTGACAATCCTAAATATTTGCTTTTAAAAAAAAAAGGGTAAATTAGGGTTTTCAAATTATTGCCATATACCGAATGATGATTTTGTTCTTTTAGTTGTGGGTTAGGCAGTTTCTTTGAATCAAAAGTGATTAAGCATCAATATTTGTAATTATTTTGGAATGATAATCTCGAATGGCAGCACAACATACGGTCCTTCTGGTTTGGTCTTTGTAATATTTGCTATAGAAAAGCAGTATGATGTAGTCTGTCTTGAATCGATACTTTGAATGGTATATTTTCTGAAAATCTGACCAGCAATGTGAGTGACTATGAGAACAGGTCTTAGGTTTCCAAAGAAGGCGTGTATTAAATTGTTAAGTATAATCTGTTGTAAGGCAAGATTAGTTGGATTGAATTTGAAATCTTGTTTCTTTAGGCGATTTTGGAGAGATTAGTACCTTTTAAAACATAATTCTTCCAATGGCAAAGGTGAAGGAAAAAAAATCTCTTTATTGTCTTCTCTTTATTGTGGAGACAATTGCTTCTTGGATAATACTGTCTAAATGCCACCTTCAATGTTATGTAATGCACAACACTGACAACAGAAATAATTTAATCGTCATACTCTTGAAAAAATAAATGAGAAATTTCGTAGGACCAGTGCTGCCGTTTTGAAGCTCCAAAGAAGCCCTGAACTCTGTTTTGATTATTTGTTAATTTGGGATAAGAAGCAGGCATAGTGTGTGTTAAAAACATGGATACGGATGTTTGATCACCTCGTGATCCATTAGTATGGGATGAGGATCATTTGGGGTTGTATGCCATCATCTATCATGCTCGAGTATAAATGCGGGTAGTGTTATCTGGCATTTGTGCAAAAAAATAATTGCAAATTCATAGAAGTACATAACTTATTTGTGCAGTCTAGTGCATAAATCACTTGTACTTTCATGAGTTTGCAATTATTTTTCTAACTTTTCACTTTTTTGATATTTCCCCCCTTTTCATGGTGTAAAGGTCACGTTAGTACTTTGAGTTGCTAAGTGCCTACTCTTTGCTTTCACCGACTAGTTTTTGGCTGAGCCTACCACTCTCAAAATTTACTTACAACAATTTTCACATAATGGAAGCGTTAGTAGTAGGAATCGTCGGAAGGGGAGATGATTCTCGTCTAGAATCGTGATTCAGCGATTCATAGCAAGATTCGTGGATTTAAATGGATGGGAGTGATGGCGACCTGCGTTACACGGACTCTTTGGATTTTTGGAGGTACCCGTGTCAACATGACACGGGTGCGGGTGCGGGTGCGGGATACGACTCGTCACAAACGGATACGGCAAAAGAAATGAAAGAGGAGAGAGCAAGAGAGAACCTGGTTGCCGTTCGCTGTTCGATCTGGTCACCGACTTCGATTCCTCTGGTCGTTGGCTTTGACGACTTTGACTTTGACATCGATCTTCTTCGTTCGATGCTCGATCTCCTTCTCTGTCTTCTCTCTCTCGATCTGTCTTCTCTATAGTCTCTTAATCTCCCTCTTCCTTTCCTCTCGATCGCCCTCTTCTTCTACTCTCTCTCTCTCTCTCTCTCTCCTTTTCTATCGACTGTCTTCTTTTCTCTTTGTTCTCTTTCTCTTCTTTGTTCTATTTTTGTTCTCTGTCCTCTTTCTCTTCTTATATATTAGATAATATAAATTACATTAATATAATGATATATAATATTATTCATATTATAAAATATTATTGTATAATATTATTCATATTATATAATATTGTTGTATAATATAATATATCATAAATAATATAATTTTTATGCCTAAAATAAAAATGATTTTTTTTATCATATATAATATTATTTATTTTATGCTTAAAATAATTTATTTTATCTTATGTAATATATTTCAAATATTAATTGGAGAAATTTTTTTTATCTCATTTATAACATATACATCTATGTATGTCAATTTATTTATTAAGAAAAACATGTACATGTATGTCAATTAAAAAAAATAAAAAAAAAATTATATACATAAATTAAAAATATAATTAATAAAAATAATACATAAGCGTTCCTAATCTACGACTCCTCTAAGTGGCCATGTTCCCCCTCTCCCGCTCCCGCTTCGTGCAACTAAGGGAAGCCCTACATTTTGTCCGTAGATGCAGGCATTAGCATGTCGAACCTTTGACTGCTTCTTTTTCATGCTGAGTTTGTTCTTTTATCTTTTATGCTGCCATTGATCTTGGAATCAGATCTTCATTATTCACCACTTTTCGTTCTTTGATGATCTAAAGAAGATGGAAGTTTCTCCAAAAGGTAGTTATGGTAGAGACATTTTAGACTTTTCTTATTATCTTTTTCTTTTCCCATTTTCCCCTCTCAAGGCCACATTCTGTTGAATTATGGAGGTTATGGCCTTTATTTTTGGTGGAGGGTTTGTTTATTTTGTGAGATTCAAAACATTGGGATAATTGTGAACTATAAATGATGATTTTTATTTATTTATTTATGTCTAGAACAATAAGTGCTATCTACTCCCAGTGCTATGGCATGGGTTTGAGCTAGCCATGGGAATCAATCTCTCCACAAAAAAAGTGGGGGAAATGCAGCCTACCTAGTACCTACTACCTTTCCGAGACTCTGCTGTAAGCAAGAGCTTTGTGCACTGGGTAGGACCTAGAATATATTTAAGACTTTCTTGTGTGGTCACTAACCATAAAATTGGTATCCAAACCACCACTATTTATGCCGCTTACAACACAACAGTTTTCTTTGTCGAAGATTACATCATACTCCATTCTTGTTTTATCATTATTCTTCAAAGTTATTTACTCATTAACGTAAACCAATATTATGCAGGTTTAAGGAAGTTGATTTTCAGTCTTTGAGCAGCAAAAAACCAACGCTAGCGAGAAGCTGATCTTGATCTCAGCTCCAAACGTCTTTTCACTCCTTTGCCTGCTCTTTGGAGACAGGATTTAGACATAGATTGGTTTTTAAGATGGTCTAAATTCCAAATCACAACACGTAATCAACTAAAAGACTCGAGTAGTACTTCCTATATTGATTGATAATGGAGGTTAAAGAGGCAGAGAGGATAGTTATAGCTAAACCGGTTCCTTCAAAGCCTACTTGTTCCAATTTTGGGTCCTTCTCAGATCTCCTCGCTGGTGCCATTAATTCCTCGCCCACTAATGCATGTCCTGAAACTGCAGTCACTGCCATTAGACCAAAGACCGTAAGGTTTAAGCCAGCAACAACCCGTGCTCCTGTTGGCGTGGTTTCTTCCCAGGTAATTTTCCATTTTTTTTTTCCTCTCCCCCAAAAGGTTTTGTCATCTGATAGTTCACACTCTTCTCTTTCGAATGTTGGTTTTTGATCTTTGTACTGTTCAACAATTTTAGGCCGAGATATCTGGAGCTGCAATGGTTTGTCCATCCGATAAGGTGGATAATGTTTTGAATTCTGACAGCAAATCAACTGTGTTATATAAACCCTTAGCAAAGGTCGTATCAAAGACGACTTTTTCTATGTTGGCAAATCTGGTTAGTATCCATATCTAGTGTTTTGTTGATTAAAAAAGACATTCTATTTTTTCTTGATTTTTCTTGATACCAATTGATCTATCAGATTTTCCATGTCCCAAACCAACATGCAAATGCATAAAATACACGCTTGAACTTGCTATATATGCGTAAATATATGGTCTAAATGTCAAAATTATTGGGTTAGTGTGGATCCTGATAAATACTGAACACCAATCACTTGACTCCGAATTTAGAGTAAGGATATTTTGATAATTCCACACTTGTGATCGGTGGCCGGCTATGTCTATATCCCACTTGTAACTGTTTTTGATCGAGTGAAACCGCAGCAACTGTGGACGTAACCCTAGTTTTTGCTTAAATCTTGTGTTGTGTGTGTGTGATTTATAATTCTTGTGCTCACTGATCCTGCTTAGGAGTTAAGAAATTCCTTACAAAAACATGTGTGAAAATGTTTTATTTTTCTCCAGGGAAACTCCAATATTAGTCATCAACAAGCTCTAGCTCAAGTTGAGGCCCGTGTTCAAACTCCAAATCCATTCAAGTCCAATTTCAGATCTGACCTTAGCTCGACCTTTCAGCTGAATTTCTCATCACAAGCAGAAAGAGAGAAGACGACTGAGCCTTCGAATATAGCATCAGAAAACACAGAAGGCGGTCAGAAATCTTTGCCACCAACTAGCAGTGTGGATCGGCCTTCTTATGATGGATATAATTGGAGGAAATATGGGCAAAAGCAAGTCAAAGGAAGTGAGTATCCGCGAAGTTACTATAAGTGCACGCACCCAAATTGCCAAGTGAAAAAGAAGGTAGAGAGATCATTAGATGGCCAGATAGCGGAAATTGTCTACAAGGGCGAGCACAACCATTCAAAACCTCAGCCGCTTAAGCGCAATGCATCTGGGGGACAAGGGCAAGGATTTGTATCGGACGGGATTGTTCAAGAGACAAACAATGCCCCGTCATGGAGTAACAAACTCAATGAGAGAATTGAAGGTTCTGAAGGTAGAATAGAAAACCAGAACGAAGTTGGATTATCAACCCATTTGACTTATTCAGGCAAAGCGCCTCCATCTTATGATCATGTTGGTGGTAGAGCGGTCAATACTGGTCTCGGGACACCTGAGCATTCTTGTGGGCTTAGTGGGGATTGTGAGGATGGAAGCAAGGGTTTGGAAGCAGAAGATGATGAACCGAAAAGTAAAAGAAGGTAAGAGTTTAGCTTAACTTGAAAATGAAGCAAGCATAGATTCACCATATTTCATATTAATTCAAACAAGACATAGCGTAGGTCGGTGCTGATTTGCGCCATCTCTCCTGCAGGAAAAATGAGAATGAACCGGGCATGTCAGGGGAAGGAGTACAAGATCCACCTGCTGTGGTTCAGAATTCCCCGGATCCTGAGATTATAGGAGATGGCTTTCGCTGGAGAAAATATGGGCAAAAAGTTGTGAAGGGAAATCCATATCCCAGGTTGGTAATTCTTATTTTTTTTGGGTAAATAAAGATTGTGTTGAATTCAAAGTTGCATGAAACGGGAGTGGGGGCGAGGCATGAGCGGGAGCAGGATTGAGGTTCTGATAGGAGTTTCCTGCTTCTAAGATTGAATTGTATTACTAGAACAAAAAAGCACTTCCAAAGGCGTAGACAATCCCATAAAGTTCAAAAAGCTCAACAGAAAAATTGAGCTCAGCTATAAATTCTACAAGAAGAAGAGAGGATTCACCAAAGTTTGATGTTGAATGATACCTCTTAAAATTCTCTTCTAAAGATGCTTTTACACCAATCAAATATATTCACAATTTTACGATTTAAGTAACATGACAGTTCTTGTCCACATTTCACCTTAAACTCGTGGAAGTACGTAATTTATTGGTTGTTTGCTTCTAATTCTTCTTCCCACTGAATATTCAAGATTTTACCGTATCTAAATTTTCACAGAATTCCATTATCACTAATAAGATGAGTTATCTATGATTCATGGAAACAACACGAATAATTTGGAGTTCTTGAAGTAATTTTAGGTTATAACTAACCTATGAAACATGGATACGGGTACGACTACGTCGATACGGTAAAATTCAAAAAAATAAGGGTACTGGTACGGCTTGTGCTTGTGCTTGTGCTTATGCTTATGCTTGTGCTTGGGCTTAGGCTTGTTACGCTTGTAAAAAAATATTTATTTTTAATTTAGAATAATGTAAAAATTAATTAAATGGTTTAATTCGTTAAGATCTAACCTATAATTAACATTTAATGCCAAAAGTAAATGTATAAATCAAAATTAAATGTTAATATATTAAATAACTTACAAATCATAGTTTAATTTTAAAATAATGCTAAGCATAAAATAAAAAATAAAAAAGAAGTCTAGTGAAATGAGTTTTATCTCTGTAGTAGAAGAAAATATTGTTTCAACTGAGGTACGGTATAGCTTGGGTATATATTAGGTATGTTTGGGTACGCTAAAAATTAAGAAGAAAAATCTTGGGTATGTGTTTCGTGTACCCGGTATGTATGCAGAAGTATCATACGAGGTACCATACGCCGATAAGCAGTGGCGGAGTTAGAAAATTAATTTAGAGGAGGCACTTACTAATTATAATAATTTTTACAAAAATATTTCACGTAAATTTTTTACGATTGATTTCAGGAAACATCAAGAAAAAAAATATTATTTGTAACTAGTGTATCATAGACAATACAAAAAAAAATATGGATATGAGCCTTAAAATAAATTATATAATGATAAATTATTTTTTGATACAAAATTTGATTAAAAATTCAATATAATGGTAATACCACGTCATCACTGGTATGTAACATCACCCACTAATGGTAAATATATGTAACATCACCCACTAATGATAAATAAACGCATAAATAGTGAACCTCACATGTCAAATGTAACTAACAATCTAATAAATTTCATATCTTTATAGTGAGATTACTTATACTTGCATATCACTAATAATGACATCGTCGTTACACTCAAAAATTTTCATAACTAATATGGTTTATTTATAATAGTCTCTTCATTTTCAATCAAAACAACCATTATTGTTTTCATAATTTTTAAAATATTATTGACATTTCACTCTAATAATATTTTTATAATTTTTTATTTAATTTTTTTTTTTATGTTTGCAAAAAAAAAAAATTCCAAAATCCAGGGGGGGCACGTGATCCCCCTGGTCACATGCTCCCTCCGCCCCTGCCGATAAGTACTCAATACGAGTACAACATATTTTTCAAAGTACCCATACTTCATAGTAACTAACCTACCTCGCTTTCTTGAATTTTTCATGAGATACAGACATTGGAAAATATATTAGCTCTGTATATTCACAAAAGTTATTAACTAAGTTGGCATGAAATAGTTCTCAAATAGTTTTGGCACCTGCAAAAGTTGAAGGGAACGTAAAATGAGGTGGGTGTTATTTTGTGACCTCAATGGGAGCTAAATAATAAATTTAAAAAAAAAATAAATACCAGGTTTATGTACTTTGCCTTATTCATTATGTTTGGTTTTAATTTTCTGAATTCAATTTTTTGAAAATTGAGTTTTTTTATTTTTCGTGTTATTTTGTTTTTAGTGAATAATTTTAAAATTGTAAGCAATTTTTTTAGTTTTTTAGGTGCATTTTACTTAGATGTATTTAAAAAATAAAATATTTATAAAAAAATTAATAAATACACAAGAATACGAAAAATATATTGAATTTTTATTTATTTTTTTGTTTTTTGTATTTTTGGTATTTAGTAAATTTTTTAAAGATTTTTTTACAAATATTATACTTTTTATGTGTATTTATGTTAAGTGTATCAAAAAAATTTTTTAAAAAAATTGCTTAAAATATTACAAAAATTCAATGAAAACAAGAAAATACGGACAAAAAATGTTTCAATTTTTAGAAAAGTGAATTTAGAAAACTCAAACTAAACAAGCTGATTAGTTTTGTGAATTCTGGTATTATTTTTCGGTGGACAATTCTGGTGTTATTATTGTTATTATTTTTCTTGATAGGAATTACAGTAGAAAGCTGAAATGAGAAAATTATTTCTGTTTCTCTCTAGATAATGTACTCTCTCTCACCAAGGCTTAACCGGTCATGCAGAAGTTATTATAGATGCACCAATCCCAAGTGCAACGTGCGCAAGCACGTTGAAAGAGCATCAGATGATCCAACAGCATTCGTGACAACATACGAGGGAAAGCATAACCATGACATGCCCGTCAAGAACACGAATCCAGCTTCTTCTGAACCAGATTCACAGGCTGCAACTTCAAAGGGCAAACCGTGATGATTGGTACTGTTGAAGGACGCGATACCAACCCAACAATTCATGCTTTCTGTGGTTTTTTTTTTGTTTTTTCGAATTATCAAATAGGCTATTTTGTTGCCTTTACACTTGCCGTGTGTTCTTTAGCTTATGTATACATTTTTCATCCCTTCTACATTGTTTTCCATTTTGCTAGACATTTAGACTGCTTTTGGATATTGGATTGTCAAAGGAAAAGAAAAGGGAGAGGAAAATACAAACACACCATGTTCATGAGTCAATACATATGCATAAAGTGTGTTTATATGTAATGAGCCAATGAGTATTATGTGTTACAGGTGCTTTTGCCATGTGAATATACAACTGCTCCTTTGGAAACAACTACCAATAATTGGTGTGAGGCCTACAAACCCTTTATTTATGTGTGTATTTGGGTATAAAGATGGGTGCCTTATTATCTGTTTTGAGAAGTTAGCAAAAAGTTGATTTTTTTTGGATTTTTAGTTTTTTTGCTAAAAAAAACTGGCTTTTTGTGTAAAAAAGTTAGAAAGTGCAAAAGTCGGTTTTTTACCAACTTTTCAAATTGCCTCTCAACACGGAATAGATAATAGTTGTTTTTTTTTTGGTTACATGACAATAGTTGCTTTCAAAGATTTGTCTCCAAATTATTGTCTTTCTATTTCAATGCATTTATAATTATTAATCATGTGAGAATCTTGAGATATAATCTAATGATTAAAATTATATTGAGACAAAGGAAAAAGTTTAGGCTTAACCTGAAAAGGTAGAGTTTTTCTTATGGTAAGGTTTAAACTATTGACCTTTGATTATGTTAGATTGGTTAATGTTGCCCTTTTTTATAGTTTACTGGTACTCTTTTTTTCTTTGGATTTACATATCAACTTCTACATTAAACATGAGTTATAGTTGGCCTGTGAAAATTATTCCCGAGCTCACTCGCAGGTCAAAACTTTAAGCCTAAGCTTTACTCAATAGACTAGCCTAGATGAGCTTGCAGGTCAAGTTGACGGACTATCTCTCATGGGCCAACAGGTGAGCCCAATTGGTTGACCCACGAGCTTGGCTCAACGGACAAAGATTAGGCTTTTATTTTTAGGATTTTTTGTACTTCATTTTCCCCTATTGTTCATATTCTTTGTCCAACTTGCGAGTTAGAACGACAATCTGCCTCTCATGGGCCAATGAATAGATTGGGTGTTCAAACAAGTCAAGACCCCATCAAAAAAAAAGAAAAGAAAAAGATAAATCACAAATACATTTCCTGAGGTTTGTTTAAAATATGAATTGTCCTTTGTGATTTGAAAAAATACCTTCTTGTTAGAATTTTTTATTTAATAGAATTAATTGAAAAAGTAAAATTTCTAACTGTTCACTTATACAATAATAAAATTATTTTAATTATTAATTGAAATAAAATTTTAATATTATTAAAAACTGTTAATTAACTTGATAATTTATTAATAAAAGGACTTATTTGTTATGAAATTAGAAATCTTAGGGGACATAATGTAATTTCTAGAGTTACAGGAATAATTTATAATTTAAGTAAATCTCAGGAATGTGCTTGTAATTTACCTTAAAAAAAAAAAAAAGAAAGAAAAATTCTAAGTCAAGACCTAACCCAAGCTTCATTTGGGCCAAGCCGACACGGGGTACAAGTTGGGTTGGTTTCGTTTTTTAAATCATATCAAAATGGGCATTTATGGCAAATAAAATGCTTCTAGAAATTAAAAAAAAGAGTACTAGGATAGTACGAAACTTGGTTGAATGGGAAAAATTATTTCGTATCCAGACAACACGTGGTCATACTTTTAAATAATCATAAATTATTATATTTTTGTTATTTTTTAATCATTCATCATAAAATTATAAATTTTATTCTCTTCACTAATTATAGAATAAAGATTGGTAGTTCGAGGATTTCGCCCCCTAATCCCCCTAAAGCCCAAAATGATGTCGTTTTGGGCTTTAGGTTTTTTTTTTTTTTTTTTCTTTTTTTCCGCCATTTTTGAACGCAGAGCAGAGGAAGAGGGAGAGGAAGAGGGAGAGAAAGAGAGGGAGAGGGAAGAGGGAGAGAAAGAGCTCGTCGCCCAGCCGAGCTCGTCGGCCCAGCCGAGCTCGTCGCTCGTCGCCCAGCCGAGCTCGTCTGCCCGTCGGTCGTCAGCCCAGCCGAGCTCGTCGCGTCGCCTCCGCCTCCAGCCCATTTTTTAGGCCCTCTCCAGTCCTTCTTCCCCCTCCCCCTCCCCCTCCCCCTCCCCCTCTTCGTCTTCTTCTCGCTTCTTCCGCTGTAAAAAAAAAAAAAGAAAAAAGAAAAAAGGAAATTAGGGGGATTCGGGGGAGCTCGTTTTCGAGCTCCCTAGCACGGTTGCTAATTAAAATACACTTAGAACACTACATAATCATGCTTCAAACCTAGGGTTGCAAATAAACAGAATAATTCATAAACAAGCTCGGTTCAATAAGAGCTCATTCAAACTTGATTCGTTAAATTTTTATTATGTTTAAACTCGAGCTCAAACTCATTAAAATTTTAATAAATAAATCCAAACATTTTAAAACTCGATTCGTTAGCGGTTCGTTTAACATTTATTTAAATAATAAAATAAATATATTATTATATTTTAAATAATGTAAAAATATGTATAAAAAATAGGATAAATATGTTATTTATATATTTAAATAATATAAATAATAGCTAAATTTATTTTTACAAAAATAATAGCTAACTATCGATAATACATTAATGGCTAATTAAGGCAAAATATGCTAAATTAGCTAATAAGACAGAATGTCACATCCAAATTATAATCATTACACTTTTTCTTTCACAATCATCAAATCAACTACAAAAAAAAAAAAAAAAAAACTAACTTTTCAAACACAATTTTTTTAGTCAGGCTAAAATAGTCCAAAAAAAAACTAAAAAGTCAATTTTCCAAAGTAGGCCTACATAGTATTAGTGGTGGATATTATTATTTTGGTAAGATAATAATTTTTCTTTTATTATATTTGAATATATTGTATATATAATTGTATAATTAAAATTTTAATTGTAACTTTAATCTCAAACATAAGTATAAATTTATAATTTTTTTAATTTGTTAAGGCTCATGAATAAATTCGAACTCGAGTCAAACTTGAGCTAATTCGACTTGAGCTCGGTTCGTTAAATTTTCATTGAGCTCGAGTTCAAACTCAAACCCAAACCCATTAAAATTTTAATAAATGAATTTAAACATAAGGGTTGGTTTGGGATGTTCTAAAAATGTGCACTTTTTGACTTATTGGCTTATATGGGTTGAGTTTGAGTTGGGTTTGATGTGATGTGTTAGAGAAGTGATGTGATTTAAATAATATAATATGACTTAAATAGGATAGTGACTTTTTAACTTTTTATATTATTTAATAGATGTCAAACTTGACCTAAAATTTAACTCAACTTAAGTCAGCTCATTTACAATTCTACTCAAAACAACCAAATAACTTATCGTTGAATGGTTAGCTTCAGACCAAATCATTTGCCAGCTCAATTTCTCATTCATGTCCAATCTTTGACCATTTTCCCTATTAAGCATGCCCTGATGACATGACCTTTGTAAGTTAGTGAAATGTGATATATATAGTACTATTATTGAAGCATACAATGAACAAAATGGGACCTATTTTATGTGTGCCCAATAAAAATATTATAGAAGGTAGGAAAAAAACCAACAAAAATTATGAAACTAGTAAAGAGAAAAAAGATATAAGCAAAAATAAAATAAAATAGATTTAATGGCCAACCTTTTGCATAATTTGTGCTGAGAACAATGACCAACCCTAGTTATGCTTCCCCACATTGATATTAACAAATGCTTACTTTATTGATATTAAAATCCTTTTTATTCAAGACCTTGTGTAAGTTGGCCACAGCTTGAGAAGGGAGATTATATGTGTATTATATATATATATATATCAATTAGTACAAGTAGATTTTAAATAACTGATTACCAAAAAAAATCTTTAATAATTGATTTTTTTTGGAGGGGTCATAGGACATTGAATTTCATAGAGGAATCCAAAATAGGTCTGGAGCCCAACAAAAGTGTTCATTGAGAGTACAAAAGAATTAATCGACCTGAATAGTTGTGATGCGGATAAACATTTCACTCAAAAACCTTTTCATGGTTGATATATATATATATATATAAATTTCAACAAAACTTGATTCTTTTCTATGAACGAAAGATTCACATTATGAGAGGTAAATCTGATCTATTCGTAAGTTATGTCAGCAAGTAACCAAATCCAATATCAAATAGTGAAGCTGAGCTGTTTAGACAAACATGTGATATTTTTATATTTATTTTTATGCCATCTTCTTGAGATTTTTATTAATTTCAGTATTAGAGAGTTGTCTCAACTAATCACCTTATTAACTTGAATAACAAATTGGATAGCAGCACAAAAATATTCTCCAATGTCATCCTTTCAGTGTAACAAGTTTTTCCCCACACATACATCAACTAGCAAGTTTAGCATCAGTATGCTCCTTAAATAAGCCTCTATTGAATTATTAGTTTCAATTGTTAATAACTAAAGTTTCTCAGAATCTGATTCCCCCCTTTGAAAGTTAGGTACTTGGACTTGAACCAATGCCACGTTTGGAAACAGATTATTTTAGTAATTTTTTGATTTTTTATGAATAGATATGTCAAAAAATAAAGATAATTATGTGATAATTTTTAATAATTTTTTGACTAAAATATATAGTTGACAAACGAAGACCTACGCCTCATTATAACATTCGCAGTCAACTTGCCTTTAGTTCCCACTAAACTAAATAGTGGATTCGTTGAAAAACGAGTTTGCTATTCTATTTTAGAAAGGATTAGGCCTTCTTAACCGTTACATTGGAATGATTCAAATTGTTTACTTTTGTAAAAAAATAATAAAATTAAGTCTATCTAATAATCGTAGTATTTTTATTTTGTTGTATTTATCTCGAAAAAATGTTCAAGAAATATGTTTTTGAAAATAAAATATCTATTTTTTAGAGACAAATTTGATAAAATAAAAATATTATGATTATTAGATTGACTTAATTTTTTTAAGAATGATGTACAAAGAAATTTTATAAAATGAATTATTCGAATTATCGAAATAGAACTCGTATAGTAAGCCTCATAGGCCGTAGCATGACAGTAAAATTTAGATTTTAAATTTGAGGAAATTTCTAACCTTTTAAAAAATGCTTCAACAACTCGTCAAAGGTAGCTATCGATTGTAGCATTTGCAAACATAAAATATACTAATTTATTTTTATTTATTTTTATTTTTATTTTTTGTTGCTATTTTTACATATCTCTAGCATTTTTTTTTTTTATATTCCCTCTTCTCTCTTAAAGCAATTTCAAACATATTTTTTATTTTTTACTAACTAAAATATGAAAATGATATATTCCTAATTCATTTTCTAACTATATACTCCAACATTATTTATTTTATTTTATCTATCTATCCACAAAAATTATTTAAAGAATCTCCCAAAACTCTCAGTCACCTAGGCTATTCAAGACGAGCATAACAAGAGACCTGATTTAAGAGAGGGAAAGCTTGTCAGCTAAAGGGTTTTACGTTGGTTTGGTTCACAATTGAGCAACAGTGTGTTGGGTCAATTGTGGACAACATTGACACGGTATGCCTTGATTGACATGTACCTTAGTTGGTTGACTTGCTTGAGAGCGAGTTTGGTGCCATGAAGCGATATGTCCTGTATGGGATGAAATTGCAGACGTCTAGTCCAATGGTGTCATGGATGCCAAAGCTTCCTTGTGGGAGTTGTTCTTACTAGACATACCATGGACTTGCATTTGACAAGAAGAGTAAAGGTTCAATCCTCGGTGGTCAAAGAGAGTTTAGACGGACTTAACACTTGGTGGAGTTCAAGCACAAAATAAATTCCATTACCTCTAAAAGAGCAGGCGTGTGACAATAAATGTAATTAGTCTTAAAAAAATTTATTTAAATAATTTTGTAATAATTAATCCATTAAAATGAGTAAAATAAGATGATACTAATTATAATAATCAACAAATCTTTTTTAAAAACTCTTTAGAGATGTTCTAACTTCTCAGTAGTCAGTCACAATCTTGATGATTCTAAATGTATTGTGGGTGTTTTGGGAAGTTAGTAAAAGGTTGACTTTTTGATTTTTTTAGCTTATTTTATCTTTTTGTGAAAAAGTTATGTGAGAGATTGATGTGATCTAAAATTGTTAAAAAGCTGAAAATTGACTTTTTACCAATTTTCCAAAAGAGCACATATATTTTTCATTTTAAATCAGATTTTTTGTGAAAATATGATCATGAGAAAAATATGATGGATGACATGACATGTGTACTCCTTGGAGATTTCTTCCATGGTCCACATTCTTCTTGATTTTGCAACATCACTTTCTTGGTTGGACCATGTCATGTTCAATTATTTTGAGATTTCAAATAAAATCTTGAAAGTTGGTTAACAGGTCAAATTATTAGGGACTAAAGGTTACTGCAGTTTAAAATTTATATTATTTTAATTTTTAATTTTTTAATTGTGATATATTTGATTTTAAATTTTGAATCTCATTCTAAATAAAAATAGGGTAAATTACACTTACACCTCCTAAGGTTTGGGTTTAACACATATCATCCCCTGCCGTTTGGAAAATTACGCTAACCCCCCTATCATTGTAATTATTTAAACGAAATGATGACATTGAACTCATGCACTCTCTCTTTTTTTAGTTTGCTTTGCTTTATTTTCTTTTTTTCCTTTCCTTTACTTTTTTTTTTAATGTAATTTTCTCTATTATTCTACTAAGAGTTGTTACCTTTTATATAAGCAGGGGGGTTTGTGAAATAAGACTATTAACCACAATGATGAGAATATAATTTCCAAAACGTCAGGGGGTAGTAATTGAACCAAACCTCAAGGGGTGTCAATGTAATTTACCCACAAAAATAATTGAAGACACTATTACTTAATTTTAAGGATAAAGTCGTCAATTTGATAAAATATAAACTAGTTTGACAAAAATAAATGTCAAAACATTATTTTTGAAATTTTAAAATTATTTCTACAAACCAAAGATAAAATTATATAAAAATGATAAATATTTTATTTTTTTACTTTATTTTTAATTTTTTTACCAAATTAATTTTTAGTATGTGTTTGGATGATGATCATGTAATGGGTGGTTATATTTGTTGATGTTTTTGGATTGTTATCATGTAATAGATGCTTGTATTTATTGTTAACAGTTATTTTTGAATGATTATCATGTAATGAGTGGTTATTAGGTTTTTAATGTGTAATTGATATATTTAATATATGAAATATTTTTAATTTTAGATTTTTTGATGTAATGGACTTTTTTAATAATGACATCAAAGTTATTGCCACGTTTGACTTTTGAAAAAATAGAAATTAATTTAACGAAAACAAATATAAAAAAATTATTTTAAAAAATTATTTTTACCATCTCAAAATATAAAATTATATAAAAATGATGTATTTTTAATTTTTTTTACCAATTTAATTTTTAGTTTCTTAGAAAATAGATTTTCAAAAGCAAACCAAACATTATTCATTAAAAAAAAACCATTATATTTCAAACAATATAAAAGTTAATTAACAAAAGACGACTTTACCCTTAAAATTGATCTTTTGCAAAGAAAATATATTTGATTATCCTTATTTAGAATAAGATCAGAATCAAATGTATTACAATTAAAAAGTCAAGAATCAAAATAATACAAGTTTCAAATTACAGAAATTATTAATGTAATTTGCCCAATTATTAATTGTTGGCTGTAATTAATTATCATTCAAAGGTACGTGAGTAAAGACCAAAAAATTACATGGTCATGAATTTTTTTTTAATTTTAATTATTAATATTTATAAATTTTTCACTGATTTACAATTTTTTTTAAAAAAATTTCACTGATGTAATATATAATTTTTTAATATGTATAAATTTTGGCTCTATGAAATCAATCTAATATATATATATAAAATATAAGAAGTACTCAATAAAATAAATAATTTAAATTATCAAACGCTGTTCAATCATAATATAAACGGAAGGGGATCCACCTCCATTAGATTATTCTAAAATACTAACTTATCATGGGGATACGGTGTTCCCTATTTTTTTTGAGCACTCAACGCATAAATCCAAATTGATATTTTTTTTTGTTCAAAAGTCCACAGGGTAAACTATTAAGGTCATAAGGACATACTTTTATAAAATGGCCAAACTATTCATATATATATATACCTATACTATCTGTCTATCGTGACTTCAAACACTAATGTAACCAAGGTTTTAAAAAGCGATTGCGGTAGTGCGGTTGCGGTTGCGGGGTGTAAAGACCGTAGCGTAACAGTTGTGGTAACAAGAATTTTGAATTTTTTTATTTTTCACACACTTTGAAAAAAAACTTACTTGATATGCATATTTTTGTTTCAAAATCATATTTGTTGGGGTTTAAAATAAATTTTGATAAACTTTTGTTAGTTTTTAAGTATGATCTAATATATTTCATATTTTTAAATCACTATAAAATGAGTTTTTTACATTTTATTTCAATAGTTAATGACTTTACATGTCATAAATCCATATTGTACCTCTTATTTTTAGGGGTATTTACGTGTGGGTCTTAATAAGTGGACTTATTGTCTAATAAGTCCTATGGAAAAAATTCGTCATAAAAAAAGTCACTAATTGAAAGTTTTAGCGATAATTTATAAAAATCATGACAAAAAAAGTCACAAATTATCAATTTTTAGCGACGTATGTAAAAAATTGTCACAAAAAAAAAAAAAAAATTTTAGCGACAATTTTACTAAAATTTATTTTCAATAGGACTTGATGGGAATTAAGTCCAACTATTAGGACCTGTTGGTAGTTTATCCTTATATTTATTTATTTTTTAAGAATAATTAAGTTTAAATGTCTATAAAATTATTTTTGATCAATACCTGAACTAACTAAATAAGAAATGTTTACAATTATTAAATGAAATGATTATAAAAATAAAAATTAAGACATAAACAAAATTTATTTTTGAGCTACTAAATGTTGCAAAATATGTATAATGTATATTTTTTAAGGTTTTTTTTTTTTGGAAAGTCGTTCAAAATCTTGTAAATGTATGTAACAGCGTGCAACGGGCCGTTACGACCGTTACGGTACCGCTACGGTAGTTACTTAATACTGCCGCAAAAGTGGATGCAATGAGTAATGTTACCGCCGCAATCGTTACGTAACACCGCTTTTTGAAACCTTGAATGTAACCAAAAATCTCTCTATGTCTCTCTCTTTTCCCTTTGTCTCTCTCTACAGCTCTCCCTTCTTTGATTCTAACTCCTCCACCGCCGCTAACCCGGCCATCGCCATCTTCTCTAACCAAGATTGACGACAGAGAGCAACAGACCTCCATAATCCTCGTAGCCATGACCTTTGACACCACCTACCTCCACTGTCTCATTGTCAATCTGGTGGAGAAGTCAAATCCAGGTGGAGATGTCATATTTGATGATATTTCAGGCGATCTCACCAAACACGATCCCATCTCTTCTCTAAACCATCTCTTAAACATTAAAAAAACAAAGACCCGCCCCTAATTTTCCTTCCATCTTCACAGGCATCCAACAATGTTTGATATCACATCATCTATATATATCTCTGCTATACAACACTTTCATACCATTCATCTACTTCACGACACAAAATAGTTTTGCTTACAAACCTCTCTACTTATGATTTGCATATACTAAATTCTAAATCAATCTTCAAGAGAAAGAAGAAAACATGAGTTCAATTACCAAAGCTTGGGTTACAGTAGCAAACATGAGAGCTTTTGAGGCTTTGAAAGATCAGGGGTATGTCGGTGGATCTACACTATATTGGATTATTTTACCACCACACCAAGACGAATCTCAGATCTTTCTCTTAGGAAAATAACCTGTCTTCATCGTCTTTGGCCAAGCTTGCGATCACGGTGATGAGGGAAGAAAAGGCAAACAAGCAGCAATTGGAGGAGTTTATGAAAAAAGTGTGAGAGAAGTTGGCTCAAACTTCTTCTCCTTCTTTCATCTACTTTACCATGAAAAAAGAAAGGACTCAAAGGCTCAAGATGGAAGATCCTCTAGAAGCTGCTGTAAGGAACCATCATCTTGAGTTCAACCTTTGAAGGTCAAATAATGGAAGCTACGATGAAGCTTCTTGTGAGAAGGTGATTTTGGTGTCACTGCATACGTCTCTCATCATCATCAGAAACCTATAAATGGAGAGGTAAGGAATTTTATTTTGGTATGACAAACATCAAATTGTAGAGAGTAGTGAGGAATTGATTGATTGTAAATTTTCTCCAAATTTAGTGAAATTAAGCTGTCTTTGTGAAATAGACAATTGCCCAACCATGTAAATCTCGTTGAGTTTGTCTTGTGTATTCATATCTAATGGCCTCTGGCACAATAATTGCCAGAAAAGGTAGCTTTGGAGGTAGATCTGATCTAGAGGAGATCGAAGAAGTCGAGTCGTCGAAGCTAGAGAGCTTTGGAGGTGAGGGGATTGGAATGGTACGTATCAGGGTTTTCGGGACTAAGTTACTACCATGTCATCGAGCGAGGTAATTGAGTTGGTTCGAGTTACAAATCAGATGTTATGATTCGATCTCCATCACAATTATCGAACTTCGAGTTTGATTTTCATCAAAAATTTGGAAATTAATGGACTTTTGTCAAGAAAAAAGGGATTACACTGTTTTTTAAGCTTTAGAGTGCCCAAGGCTGCAATGTTCACTACTAACTCTTGATATGTTCTCTCTCTCTCTCTCTCTTTATATATATATATATTATGTGTGTGTGTGTGTGTGTGTTGATCTGTCATTTGTTTTCTGTGTTTTCTGGTTTTGTACTCAATAAATAGGTTAAAAAAACATATGCTTGAGAAATTTCAACAGATATAAAAAATAAGCTTGGTGAATTGGACAGATAAAATTTGTACAAATAAAAATATTGAACAGATAAATTTTGGACAAATAAAATTTGGATAGATAAAAATTAGGACAAGAATTTCAACAGATAGAAATTCACACAGATAAAATTTCAACATATAGAATAAATTTTTTAACAAATAGATGTTAATAAAAATTAAAAAGGTAAAACTAGAAACAAAATATCTTCAAAAATGACAAAATGTACTTCTTATCGCAATATTTTACAAAGAGTGTACTTCTCAAAAAATAAAAAAAATAAAAAAACCCTCAATGGACCTCATGCCTTGGACTCTTCTTAAATTGGACTTTTTATCAATTAATCATTTTTTTATAATATTTTTATAATATTTAAATTAAGTGCATCTAAAAAAATAAAATATTTAATTAAAATATGAATATTTTTACGAAAAATATAAATTAATTAAAAAATTAAAAACTAAAAAAAAAAAATATTTGTGGAAACTAACCAAACCGAGTCGCAAGATTCTACATCATATGATGATAATGTTGATCAACCATATAATTCTACAAAAACAAGAACAAAAATTATGAGACTGCTAAATCAAAAAGGCTTGAATTGATTGCAGAGAAAATAAAAAATGGAACACTCTCGAAGAAGTGAGGAAGAGAAAAAAGTGTTTTTTTTGACTTCTTTAATGATTTCTTAACTTTTAAAGTAAAATACACACTTTCTAAACAAGGTTCTCTGATTGGCAACCATCGTATTTAGGCCCAGTTTGATATTCAACTAAAAAAATTACTAAAGCACATTGCAACAACGATTGTGTATAGGGTCTCTGAACTTACTAAAAACTTTGAGATGATATTATTGTATTTGGTTGGAAAATTTGTAAAGGAATTTAAAAAATAAAAAAAAAGTTTGTAAAATTATATGAAATATAAGTATACTTGATTCACATTTTATTTACCTTTTCCTTTTCTCTTTTTCTTTCCAAATTCTTTCTTAAATCTCCTAACAAAATACAGTGTTGATAAACTTAACAGTAATGTTAGGGATCGCAAATGTTTTACCGATACTTTTATCAAATGTCTGTGGGATGTGGGTCTCACAATCATGTGAGACATTTGGTACAAATATTAATAAAACATTGAGATCTACAATTTTTTTAAACTTTGGTTTGACATAACTTACAAAAGTTAAAAAGTCAAAAAATTACTAAAAAAGTCAAAAAGTCCATACTATTTGGGAGAAGTTTGTGGGGAAAGTCTAGAGGGCAAAATAATAATTTTGCCCTTTGAATTCAATTACCCAGAAGTCAAAAAGTTAAAAGTTAAAAAGTCAACAAGGGTAGAATGGTCATTTTGATTTTATAACAATATTTTATTACACATTTTTTCGTAAAAAATAAAAAAGTTATTCCAAATATACATATTTTTTTCTTATATTTTTTTAGCCAAAAAATCAAAAAATATATTTATATTGTACATCCCAAACAATCAATTAATATTGGTTGGACTCAAGGTTGTTGTAGACCGTCACTATTGTGCAGTTATATGGATCTACTTTAGATTTTATTTTGATAATTCATACCTTTAATTTTTGCTAGGAGAAAAAAATAATTTTTTCACAAGTATAAATTAATCGAAAAGAAATAAAAATAATGCTAAAAAATTAAATCAAAGACACAATAATTTTTATATAATTTTCTCAATATGAGATACGTTTATGAGACAATAGTCCAATTCCATTATCATGTAAGAGTTTACAAGCGAGATATAAATGTCTCACAACCACCCCTAAATTGATTTCAAATATTCACAAATAATTAAAAGAAAAGATCCCACCAAATAAATTAATAAATTGTCTTCGAAACAAAGTTGAAGAAGACAATCCAAGCTAAATATGCGACCCCAAGAGTCCTTAGAAGCACACAGCAGAAGCACTAGATGGACCTTCGAAGCACACCACGTGAGACAGAAAACTCACCTAAGCACTAGACCTACTCACAAATTGATTCATCAACCAAGTCTTCAAAACTGAGCACTATCCGAATAATCCCACAGAGAATAGATATATAACAATCTGTTGGTGATAATTATAAATAAAACACTAGAAAATACAAATAATAAAAATTATAATAACTATTGAAAGGGCTGAGGCGCGGGAAATTTTCTCTCTTTAACGAGATTCAAGCCCTCTGCGGTTCGACAAAATCTCACACCAGTGCAACAGAAAAAACCTTGACTTGTCACTCCCACGATACAATAGTCCGACTAAATCGTATGGTTCACAAATACTGCACAATTAGTTGAATCCAAAACTTCATCACATACACCCTTTATTTATTTGCATGATAATCTCACACAAACATAATAAAACAACAAAAATTTCTTATATATTCCAAGATAAGAGGTTAGCTCAATTTATAGGAGATGAAAGCTTAGTGGACAAGTTTCTTGAAGGATTCTTGGAAGTTGCTTGGAGGATAAGTATAGGAGAGGAAACTTGGTGAGAAAGTTCATTGGAGGAGACTTGGAGAGAAAGAAAAGAAAACTTGGAGGGAAAGAAAAAAAAAAATCAAACTTATAACACATTATAATATTAAAATATTTTCTAATATTCCCCCACCTATTTTAATATTATAAGTAGCAAAATTTGAGATTATTAGGCAAAGAAGGATATTATGCATTATGGTAGATGTACTCTGCATTGAACCTCCATTAGTGAAATAATAATATTTACTCTAAAGTCAATAGTATGCTCAGCATTGAATTATGACTGCTTAAGGGAAATAAATAATTATTGCACATACATAATATTCAAGGTGTTCACATAAGCTTTAATAGCCAGCACATTAGGGCCTTGTGCGATCCCAGGATTCATGAGTGTGTTCGAGAATTAGTCCAAATCTCATAGGTAGCGCCCCACTACCACACTCACATAGGTGAATTCTGTCAAGGGTGCTCCTCTAACTATGACACCCTACTCAATAAGAGCTACAGAAATTCATTAAGAGTTTTTTTTTTTTAATAACTCAACCTCTACAACGTTACAGGATAAATGCACTTACATCATAGAGATGGGTAAAAAGTAATTTAGTGCATCTCTCACTGCCATCATATGATCGTTTTTCTCAATGAACCTAGTTACAGGATCTCTGGCCCCTGGGTTGAGTATCCTCATACATGGCTCCTGCTATATTCAATGGGCTTCAACCCTATCCCCTTTGATATATTCCAGACTCTATCTCTTGCTAAGGCCTTAGTTAATGGATCTGCAAGATTATCACCAGATTTAATATAGTCCACATTTATTATGCTATTATTCATATAAGATATCACAGTACTGTGTTTTCTTTTGAATGATTTGGATTTGCCGTTATAATAATGGTTATTAACTCGACCAATTGCTGCGGTGCTATCACAATGAATCAATATAGGTAGAATCAGTTTTTCCCAACAAGAGATTTCATTTAACAAATCTCTCAACCAATATGCTTCTTCACTAGCTGTAGCTAAAACAATAAGCTCAGCCTCCATTGTTGAATTAGCAATAATGGTTTGTTTTTTCGATTTCCAACTTATAACACTACCTCCCAATGTAAATAAGTAACCAGTGGTTGATAATGAATCACCTGACAATGTATTCCAATCGGCCTTAATGTAACCTTCAAGTACTGCAGGATACTTATCATAAAACAAGCCATATTTTATGGTACCAGATAAATATTTCATAATCCACTTAATGGCTAGCCAGTGATCACTGCTAGGCTTGCTAGTAAACTTGCTAAGTACTCCAACTACATAAGCAATGTCAGGTCTAGTACAGTCAGTCACATAATGCAAGCTACCAATCATACTAGGATATTCCTTTTGATTAATTACATCCTCATCATTTTCAATGGGAAATAAACGCACATGAGGATCAGAAGGAGTAAGAACACGCTTGTACTTATAAAAATTATATTTTTTCAAAATTTTCTTAACATAATGCGACTGATCAAGAAATATACCACCATAGGTTTTTGTAATTTTCATTCCCAAAATATAATTAGCCTCACCAAGATCTTTCATATCAAAATGGCTACTAAGCATATTTTTAGTTTCCACGATGATATGCAAATTAGAGCCAAATATAAGTAAATCATCCATATAGAGGCTAATAATGACATGTGAATTTTCTTCAGATTTATAGTAGATGTATTTATCACATTCATTCATTTTATAGCCATTCTCAATCATGCAGGAATCAAATTTCGCATGCCACTGTTTAGGGGCCTGTTTTAAGCTATATAAGGATTTAACTAGCTTGCATATTTTTCTTTCTTGATCGGGTTCCACAAAATCCTCAGGTTGTTCCATATAGATTTCTTCACCCAGGTCTCCATTTAAAAAGGCTGTTTTAACATCCATTTGATGAATTTTTAAATCATGAATTACAGCCATTGCAATTAATAATCTAATGGATGTAACTCTAGTAACCGGAGAAAATGTATCAAAAAAGTCAAGATCTGCTTGTTGTTTAAAACTTTTTGCAACAAGCCTTGCTTCATATTTATCAATAATTCTATCCGGTTTAAGTTTTTTCCTCAAAACTCATTTACAGCCAATAGTTTTTCGACCTAGTGGTAAATCTGCTAATACCCAAGTTTTATTGGACAATAATGATTCCATCTCATCATTTACAGTTTCGTTCCAAAAAACAAAGTCAAGAGATGCCAAAGCTTCTTGTAAAGTTAATGGAGTTTCCTCCACATTAAAAACATGATAATCAGGGCCAAAATCTTTTTCTAATATGGCTCTTTTACTCCTTCTACGTTCAAAAACTACAATGTCTTGGTTTTGTAAAAGAGGAGTAGAGGAACCGGTTTCAAATAAAATATTTTCTTAATAATTTTGACCCCCATCATTTTTAGATTTAAAAGGAAATTTTTCTTCATGAAAAATTGCATCACTTGATTCAAAAATTATTTTGTTTTCAATATCAAAAAATCTATAGGATATACTATTTGTTGCATATCCAAGAAAAGCACAAGTGACAGCTTTCACACCTAATTTAGGTCTTTTAGGGTCCACAAGTCTAACAAAAGCTAGACAACCCCAAACTTTCAAATATCCCAAATTTGGCTTATGCCCTTTCCATAACTCAAAAGATATAACTTTTATTTTTTTTATGTGACACTTTATTCATAACATAACATGCAGTTAAAATTGTTTCTCCCCACAAATTTGAAGGAGCACCTGTTTCAATTAGCATAGCATTTGTTAAATTAGTTAAAGTTCTATTTTTCCTTTCTGCTACACCATTAGATGCAGGTGAATATGATGGAGTAGTTTCATGGATTATTTCCAAAGATTGAGCGAACGAGTTGAATCCAAAAGATTCATACTCCCGGCCTCTATCACTTCTATATCTTTTAATCTTTTTACCAAATTGATTTTCAACTTCAAGAAGGAATTCTTTAAATTTTTCAAAAGTATCACTTTTATTTTTCAACAAGTATACATAAGTGTATTTTGAAAAATCATCAATAAAAGTGATAAAATATCTATTTCCACCACGTGTTAAAATTCCTTCAAATGCACATAAATCAGTGTGAATTAATTCTAACAATTCAATATTTCTTACCACACTTTTATGAGGTCTATTAGTTATTTTTGCTTGACTGCAAACTTCACATTTCTCAAAATTATTTGTTCGTCTGGGAATTAATCCTAAACTACTCATGACTCCCACATACCGACTATTAATATGACACAGACGAGCATGCCAAAAATTCATAGAAGACAACATGTAAACAGAAACATGTGCTTTCTTATTCTCAACATTTAATTTAAACATTCTATCACAGGTATACCCTTTCCCCACAAATATGCCTTTTTCAGTGATTACATATTGGTCAGATTCAATAGTCTGCTTGAAACTAGCTTTGTTAAGCAAATAACTCGACATCAAATTTTTCCTCATGGACGGTGTGTACAACACATCTTTTAGAACAAGCACACGTTCAGAGGTAAATTTCAGCTCAACATCCCCACACCCGAGCACCTTGGTTAAACTGGAGTCACCAAGCATAACAGTCATCTCTTCATTAAAAGGAGTAAAATCTTTGAACCAATCTTTATCATAGCAGACATGCCTATTGGCACCAGAGTCTGCCCACCACTCTTCCACAGATTGAACCATAAAAATATCTATAATCATAGCTACAAATGGTTCTTCGGTAACATTAGCCTGTGGTCGAGACTGTTATTTCTGAAATTTGCAAGTTCGAGCAATATGTCTACTTTTGCCACACACAAAACATGTCACATTTGTCAGATGTTGTGAAGGGGGTTCTTGGTTCCATTTCTTTTGCCTCAGGTAATTTTTATTTTGTGGCCTTCCAGTAATTTTCCAGATTTTCTTAACTGGCTTCAAGTAACTATTTTTATGAAATCGACGTTTAGGTAAAGTATTTCCAGAAGTTAAATTTACCTTTGCAGTGGAATGCTCTTTTGTCATAAGCGCATCTTGTCCTCGTGCTTCCTCCTCCACTCGAATCCGTGTGATTAGAGTCTCCAAAGACGTCTCATTTTGCTTGTGACGCATTGACTTCTGAAACTCTCTCCAAGATGATAGTAGTTTGTCAATAATACCTACCACAACAAGATTGTCTCCAATTTTGATGCCTTCGAATCTAACTTCAACCACTAGCATTTGAAAATCTTGAAGTTGTTCCACCACTAATTTTTCATCTATTATCTGATAGCGGAAAAAATGGCTTGCAACGTATTTTTTTAGCGCCTGCCTCTTCAGTGTCATATTTATTCTGTAAGGCTTTCAAAATTTTCTTGGCAGTGGTATAAGTAGTATCATAATAATCATAAAATTGATCCGAAAGACAATTCAAAAGATAATATCGACATTTATACTCATCTGTGTTGTATTTCTCGATTTTTTCAAAATGAGCAGCATACTCCTCGTCGGCCATCTCTTTAGTGGAGACTTTGTTTGGATTTTTTTTGGTCAGGATATAAGCTACCTTGAGGAGACTGAGGTAGAAAAGCACCTTGCCTTTCCATCTCTTGAAATGGGCTCCCTTGAACCGGAATGGCTTGTTGAGATCGCCGGTATTCTCATTGGGCTTCTCCAATATTGGCTCCATGAATTTTACTATTTGAATATCCTTAAAATTGTTAGTGATAATTACAAAAAAAAACACCATAAAATACAAATAATAAAAACTATAATAACTATTGAAAGGGTTGAGGCGCGGGAAATTTGCTCTCTTTAGGGAGATTCAAGCCCTCTGCGATTAGGTAAAGCCTCACACTAGTGCAGCAGAAAAAACTTTGACTTGTCTCCACCAAGATACAACAGCCCGATTAAGTCGTATGGTTCACCAATGCTGCACAATTGGTTGAACCCAAAGTTTCATCATATAGATCTTTTATTTCTTTGCCTGATAATATCACACAAACATAATACAACAACAAAAATTTCTTCTATATTCCAAGATAAGAGGTTAGCTCAATTTATAGGAGATGAAAGCTTGGTGGACAAGTTTCTTGGAGGATTCTTGGATGTTGTTTGGAGGATAAGTATAGGAGAGGAAACCTGGTAAGAAAGTTCATTGGAGGATACTTGGAGGCAAAGAAAAAGACTTGACTTAAGCAAAGACTTTGAGAGAAAGAAAAGAAAACTTGAAGGGAAAGAAAAAAAAAAATCAAACCTATAACACATTATAATATTAAAATATCTTCTAACACAATCTATACACTACAAGAAAAAGCAGAATTGGCGACTAAAAATAGAATTTTCGTTGCTGAAAGTAGCAGAATTGGCGACTAAAATGGAATTAGTAGCCAAAAGTGGAAACTTTTGGCGACTAAAACAGTTTAGTAGTCAAATGTATAGTTATTGGCGACTAAAAATCAGTTTAGTCGCCGATTATATGGGTTTTAGCGACTAAAAAAATTTTAGTAGCCAAAAGTGAAGGTTTTTGGCGACTAAAAAAATTTAGTAGCCAAAAGTATAGGTTTTGGCGACTAAAAAATAGTTTGGTCGCCGATTATATGTGTTTTACCGACAAAATTAAATTTTGTAGCCAAAAGTGAAGCTTTTTGGCTACTAAAAAAAATTTAGTAACTAAAAGTCTACAATTGGCGACTAAAATTTAGTTTAGTCGCCAAAAGTGAAGGTTTTAGGCAAGAATTAATTCTTTTAGCGACTAAAAAATAATTAGTAGCCAAAAGTATAGAATTGGCAACTAAAAAACAGATTTAGTCGTCAAAAGTGGTCTCCTATTTTTTTTAGTAAATAATTTATTTTTTACATAAATTATATTGAATAAAAATAATTATGTTTATATATATAGTTTTATATTAATATGGGTCAATATACTATATAAATAATATATGTTGCATACATAATCATGTGGTGTTGTAGAGGCATAGTGGAGAGAGTGTGTTGCTTAAGGTTTAGAATGTGGGAGGTTGGTGGTTTGAATCTCAGCGGAAGAAAAGTTTTTATTTATTTTTTTCACGGAATGAGCTTTGGTGACTAAAATTATTGGTTGCTAAAAGTGTTTCTTTTGGCGACTAAAAGGTTTGGTCAGCAATTCATTGACTATTGGCGACTAAAAGATTAGTCGGTAAATGTATAATTTTAAAAAGTGTAATTGACTATTGGCGACCAAAACTTTGGTCGCTAAAGACCTATTTTTTGCCGACTAAAACTTTTTCAGTCGCCAATACCTCCGGCGACCATGTTTTCGTGACAAAACCGGTGACTAAAAAATTTAGTCGGGAAAACTAAAAAGTCGACTTTTGACAACTAAAAATGGACTTTTAGCGACTAAAAATTTAATCGCCAAAGGTGCTTCTTCTTGTAGTGATACCAGCACTTATCATATGAATAATGCATTGCAAGTCTTGTAGACTTCCAACGAGACAAACACAGATTGTCACCACCAAAATGAACCAATCACCAATTAAGCATGCCAAATAATTTATGCATAGACTGCCATTAGTGAATATAGTCGGGGTTTGAACTCGTTAAATATTAATAAATTAGTTTAAACATATTAATACTTAGCTCGTCTCCTTTTATACATGACTTAAAAGTAATAAGCTGCAACCAATCTGATTTTAAATTTTAATACTCCGTTGAATCTCCAAAAATCATATATAATATACAAGATATATATTATAACTAATATCAAACTAAATTAAAGGTTCTTTTGATAAACCAATTAGATCTCACACTCCACTAAGAAGGTATACTTAACAATTTTTTAGGATTCATCGAATACAACATACATGTAAAAAATCAAATTGGTCGAACATTGGTAGTCCTTTCGTCAAGATCACATTTGTATCTGAAAAAATAAATGGTAAGTATGATTATGAAAATAAAACTAAATACATATGTGATGTGATAAAAGGGTAATCGATATTCAATCAACTTAATTTTTACAAGTATATTGCACTCAATGTATCTTAAAAAATGAACGGTTAAGATTATCAAAATAGAATCTAAAGTGAGTCCAAGTGGCCACACAACATTGTTGTACGACGTGTACGACATCCACCTTGATTCCATATTGGTTTAAGAATTGACTTTTTTGATTTATTTTTAAAAGATCTGCAAAAGAATAAAGATAATGAATTTACTTTTTCTAGTGACTTTTTGACATTTTGATTATATTAACCATTTCTAAAACTCCTCTTTACTAAAAACTTACATGACGATTTACTAAAGCGTAATGCCAAATGGATGTGTATCATATGCAAGTTATGACATTTGTGGGGTTAATCATCACAAATGTCATAACTCAATTTTATGGGTGTTATAACTAAAATATATATATATATAGTTATAACCACACACTACATAAAGTATAATCAAACAGTTTTTGTATCATAACCAAAATAATGTCATAACCAACATTATACTGAACCATAACTAAGGGAAAGTTGAATTAGGAGGCTAGCACAGGGAGACTAACTCTCATAGGTGCTAATCTAACAACTTACAACTGACTTTCTCTGATAATATATATATATATATAACCAAGTCGATGTTATACCACATGTACATTGTACTTGATGCACCCTAAAAAATGAAATGGTTCAAATTATCAAAATAGAATCTGAAGTGGATCCAAGTAGCCGCACAACAATAGTTGTTGTGCTCTATTGTGCGGCCTACACAACAGCCACCCTGATTCCAATTAGTTTGGGAATTAACTTTTTTGATTTTTTTTCTTAAAAGACCTACAAAAGAGTAAAAATAATGAATTTATTTTTATAGTAACTTTTTGACATTTTAATTATATTATCCATTTCTAAAACTCCCCTTACTAAAAACTTACATGATAATTTATTAAAGGGTAATGTCAAAAGAATGTGTATCATATGCAAGTTATGAGATTTGTGGGGTTGATCAACACAAATATCATAACTCAATTTTATGAATATCATAACTAAAAAAAGAAGAAGGAATGACTTGTCTCTAGTTGAAATTTCAATTGGACTAGACAGCTGAGGTCTTTGACCGGCAAGAATCATTAAACGGAAGACTCTGGCTAGTAAGAGTCATTAAACAGAAAATTCTTACCGGTAAGAGTTTTCGAAAAAATTCAACTAGGTCATGTTTTCATAAACTCTTACCGGAAAGAGTCTTCCATTTAATGACTCTTACTAGTCAGAGATCTCAACTGTTTCTTCCAGTTCAACTTTCAACTGGAAACAAGCCATATAAAAAAAATAGTTATAACCACACACCACATAAGGTATAACTCTAGAATTTTTGAATCAAAATTAAAATAATATTATAACTAACATCACAATAAGTCATAACTAACATTACAACCAAGCCATAATCAAATCGTAACTAACCGCCTAATAGATCATAACCAAAGGCATCAAATGTTGTAGTGAGGGGGCATAAAAGGTGGTATGTACCATACAATTTCTCTTTACCAAAAAAAATTAAATATACAATTTGTGAAAATGTAAATATTTTGTGAAAATTTATTTAAAATTACACACAAAAAAGAGAGTAAAACATCTGTACATTTATTTATTTATTTAATTGATTTTAAATTTCTTCATAAATATTTCACTTTTAAAGTATATCAAGTAGATTTTAAAAGTATAAAAAAATAATTAAAATATTAAAAAAATTCATTTAAAACAAAAATATGAATCAAAAATTCAATTTTGAAAACACCAAATCTCTGGCTATCTTCAGCGGAGTGGACTTTTGGATGATGCACTTTTGGTAGAAGCCCGTTTAAAAATGAGTTGAGTTTTTTTTTTTTTTAATTTAAATTTGAACTTTAAAAAACTTGAAGGGTTTATGGGTTTAATTATTGGTCTCTTGATCCCGTTTCGATGATCCGTGTTTTATTCTGTAGGACTTTCCATGTCTATTATTTTTTTAAAAAAATTAAATCGATTTTATAATCGTAACATTTTTATTTTATTATGTTTGTCTCTAAAAAGATAGATAAGTCTATTTTCAAAAACATACACATCATTCATTTTTTTAAGATAAACGTAATAAAATAAAAAATTATGATTATTAGATCGACTTAATTTTTTTGACTTATAATATATATTAAAAACCTTTTAAAATGAATAATTTAAATCATTAAAAAAAAATCTCACCAAACAAGAAAAAAATCTAGCGAAAGGACTTCTAATTCTAAGCCTGAAGAGTCCTGTTAAAAGTTCCCTCAAACACTATTTTTCTTCATCAATGCACCAACCTATTAAAGAAAAAGAAAAAGAAAAAAAAAAAAAAAGGGCATATTGAAAGATCATTTTACCTCCATTTTGTTGCATGAAAGCTAATAAAGTATATAATAGAATCATTTTATCCTTTACTTTGTCCTAAAAAAACATAAAAAAAGCAAAAAGCAAACCCGCCTTACAAAATCAAATAAACAATTAAAAAAAACTACTACTAGCAAGTATTTGTCAAACGATAGTTTACTCTTTTAGCAAAGAAGTTTTTTTTTAAAAAAAGTAAAACTATCACTAAAAAAAACATTTGTCAACTCGCACTTTAAGCTCCAAGAAACTGTTGTGTTCATTTGTTAGTAAAAGTATATGATTTTTTGTTCTTTTGGGTGCTTATATTTAATTTGATTAAAAAAGAAAAAAAGAAATAGATGAGAAAAATATAGCAATGAAAAGGAGTTTCTATTTCCACATACTAAATACTTTCCATCCACACACCTAATGAAAAAAAAAAATTATTATTGTGGGTGTTAATTTTTGACTTCATAACCAAATAAGGAACTTAGTTGCAGAGCATGCGGCAGAATAGATTAAATCAAGCATCTACACACAAAAAAATGAGAATACCACAGTGGCTCGTCCAGTTGGGGGCCTTCCTTTATAACCACTAATGCCCTCGTCCCCTAGAAGTCTCACTTCATAGGACTCAAGCACAATGCTTATCTCGGATTCTTAGTTAGCTATGGATGAACTCCTCAAGAGCCTCATCCTTATCCGAACTAAGCACCTCACTTATCTAGGACTCTTGTCTCCTATCCAAACATCTCGGATTTTGGTATTTCCGCACCATACCTCAGCAATACCACAATCATCTTGGCAATCTGGCTCATCCACGTGGCACCTCGGCCAATACCTTAGCCACATGGCACGACCTCAAAAATACATCCCCACAATTGCCCCTATGTTCTATTATCTTAGCAACCTGATCTTCCAACATGCCAGCTAAACAACATGTTGGAGATACTCCTCCGACCAAGATCATGACTCGTCGGCTTCAAGAAACAAGGATTCAAATGTCCATTTGTCAAAAACCAAGAACCAAGAATCAAGAAGTAATATCTCCACCGATATTACACTGCTAGCCGAGATTAAGACTCACTAGTTCAAGAATACCAAGAATCTCAACTGCGCGTAAGCTGTGATGCCATAACTGCCCAACTGTTTCACCCACGTATCATCACTTGACTAGCTCATACTCGTCACGCGTCAAATACGTCGCTTCATCTTTGAACCACGCCGCTTGACGTTACCTGATGTTAGTCAAGCACGCCATCCAAGAGTTTGAAATGATGACCCTTGCCTCCCTTTTGCCTTTTCAACAATAACTCTTTTCCTCTCTCTCTGTGTCTTTTCACTTTTGCTTTTACCATTTTCTCTTTCTTCTTAGAGTCTCTCTTTCTCTCTAACCTCTATTGACAACTTTTAAAGCTTTCTACAACTGCTCACGTTCATCACCTCCAGCAAGCATTCAACCATTCTGTTTTGATTAAAAGCATTGTCTGACTCTAGCAAACACAATTTCGGTGTTCATTCTTATGCTCGCAATCTGTAAGTTTCTCATTCCTTTTACTTTGAGTCCATTCCTCCTTGTTTTTTCATGTTCTCGAGCATGCATTCACTGTTTACTGTTCACTATCTATACATGCTATGTGTTTGAGTTTGTTCATAATTTTGACATTATATTGCCTTTCCTGAATTCTTGTTCCCTATGTTTTTCTCCATATTTTGTACTTATTCATGTATTTTAGTTTTCAATATGCATTCTTGAATCTTATGTTTTTTAATCTGCTTCCCTTGTTCATATTTTGAATCCATTTTCCTTACTGTTTATAGATTCTTCCATCCAATTCTTTGTCCATCTCTGTTGCTTTTGTATATACGTAGATTTAGGATTTGGGATTTGCTAGAACTGTAGAAAAACTGAAACATTGACCTTGTAAAACCTTCACAAAATCACCAAAACCTTCAAACCAGAATAGCCTAAGGCCCAAATCACACACCCTTGGTCTTCACATACTTAGTTGAGGTAATGGGCATGTTTAAATGGAGGGTAGAATCCCCTAAAAAATTAGAATACTTCCTTCAGGAGTTTAACATTCCTGCCGATGTCCATATTAAGCTGGCCGGTGAGAACGACTCTATCACACCCGGGGATAGTTACATATCCTTTCCAGTGGTTTCAATCATCGAGGGTGGAATTAGATTTGCCCTAGATGTTCTCTTTAGAGAAGTGATGCTCTTCTACAAACTCAACCCTAAGCAAATAGCCATAAACACTTAAGGTTATTAACGGCATAGCCGAGTTATGTTGCTGACATAATGTTAGGCTCACCCTTCTTGACATTAAGTATTGCTACACCACGTGTAGTCTTAAATCTGCCAACGGCTACACTTACTACCTCAAATTTTGGTCAACTACTTACAAGTTGATAGCCGACCTTCCAGACTCCAACAACGGTGCTAGAGAAAACTATCTCATTGTCTCGAGCAACTGGGAGTTTGCACCAGATGATGAACTTCAGCTCTTCCTCTTGCACTGAGGAGTCTTTAGAGAAGGTGAGGGTAAGAACTTAGTCATCCCAAGCCCTACATCCCTAACTTTAGTGCATATACGTTAATCCAATTCTAATGTTTCCTTTTCCTTTTCCTTTTTTTTTTTTCTTTTTTTCTTTTTTTTTATTCTTTGTGCAGAGCTTCCTCAACCAAACAAGTCCTTTTGCAAGTTGTACGTTAAAAGGCAAAACCTTACTCGACTTCTGGACTTGCCAATCAAAGACTGCAAGGGCCCCATTCTGCTCAACTACGTGTCGACATACCGGTTTCCACTACCTGACGTCCCATCCAAGAGTAGAACTCCACCATCTACAACAACTCCTCCAGCAGTATCTTCTCCGCACATAGATCAAGCTTCCACATCTGAACCAGTAAACCAACCATCAACCTCGGCTCCATCCCGATATATTCCGCCAGCTCAACGCTAGCACTATCACCAATCTACAAACACTTTGGCTGGTAGAACGCGCAATAAAAAACGCTGAGGTGCCGACACACCAGCATACGATCCTGCCAACCTGCATCTCGCTCTCTCTACATTGAAACTTGGTATCAAAGTGACCATCATCACCACCTCAAAGGAGATAAATCATAAACCAATGGTTGTCGAGGACCTTCTCGCCGAATTGCCCAACATTATCACAGTCCAATCTACTCCTTCCCCTCAGTCTGTTCATAAACCAAAGAGGGTGAAAAAGGCTAAGGCAAAGGCCAAAGTCACAACCATTCCTTCTGATAAGGAGAATGATCCTGAAAACTCAGTGTTGATATCAAAGTTGGCCGAGGTCGAGAAGAGGCCAATAGAGACTGACTCTACCGAGGCCCCTCTTGCAAAAAAGTTGAGGTTCTTCGGCCTTGGGGGTGAGGGGGACGTCCTTCCCAAGGATGCTTGCTTCCTGAGATCTGAGTGGGTGATCGACTTCTGAAAAGTTGGTGACAGTGTTATCAATGATGTCGAAGTTAGGGCCGCCTTGACCACGGGCCTTGTTTTCTCCACCGACATGAGCCAAATCAATGAGTACAACCAGTACGAAAACTTTGCCTTGAGAATGAGGCACTCTGTTCTAGTAACTTCCTTTACTGTTCTTTTAAATTCAGTCTTCCATACTTAATAAAATAATATTAATTCATTTATTTCCTTTGTAGGCCATCAAATATTATTAATTCATTTATTTCCTTTGTAGGCCATCCAACATTCTCACTTCCATGCTGTCAAGACCGAGTTAATGAAAAAAGACTTGACCAAAAAGACACAAGAGCCTGCAAGCTTCCTTTCTCAACTCAACAAGGCCGAAGCCAAGATCAAAAGTCAAATGGACAAAGTCAGTGTAGTTAGAGCTGCCAAAAACAAGGCTAAGGCTACAGAAAAAAGAGTTGCCGATACTGAGAATAAACTGAAGGAGGCCCTCCAAACAAAAGAGGCCGAGATCAAGGCTGTCGATGAAAAAGCCTGTGCCGAAGGCTAGGAGGACAAGGTGCAATATCAGAAGCAAGTTAGCCAGACCAGCAACCAAGGTAACTATCTCGGCTGGACTGCTGCCTTGAAAAATCTTTTTGTCCTTGAAGACTTCCCACTCAGAGATCTCAGCTAGCTCGAGGTGTCTTTCCCTCTTTCCTCAATCTAATTCGAGGAGGAGGGAGAAGAAGAAGAGGAAGAAGAACAAGTCAATGCTGCTGCTACTGCCAGGGCTAAGTTCTGGACCTGATTGAAGAGGATGAGGGCGAGGTCTCCAAGAGCACCTCTCCAAAGAAGACTGACACTTCTAAAACCGAGGTCGTTGCTGCAAGCGAAAGCTTGGACAAAAGTTTGCGAGAGATTGACGAGGAAATAACAGCTGACACTGAGGCTGAGAAGGCTGCTGCATTGGTCACCCAGGCTGACACAGCGCCAACTGCCGAGGTGGAACAGACCAAGACCACTGCCTCAGTATCCAACACTTAGCATTTTTTCTTCTTTACTTTTAATTCTAACTTTTTTCTTTCTTTTGTCTGCACTTTGAACACTTCTCTTTTTTTTGCTAGGCCGAAGTGCCTTTTGATGTATTGAAGTTCTTCCTTTAAATGCATATATGTTTTTGACTAAATGTTGAATGATTGCTATCTTTCATATTGTTTTATATATATTTGTTGTCTTTATGCTCTACCTCTTTTCAAGAATCTTCTAAGTATAATATCTTGGATAATCATCTCGGATTGAATTATCTCGGATTGAAATATCTCGGAACATCTCGGATAGACTTGTTATCAAACATATCAAATATAGCTGTTATCCAACATCTTAGATAACATCTCGGATATAACTATTATCAAACATCTCGGATAACCCATAACAATTTTTTTGAAAATTTTAACAAGTGTCACATTTACTTGACTTATTCATGCTCTCTGTTCCCTAATATGAATCTAAGTAACACTTAGGTTTACATTAAGGATACCTCGTCTAAATATTGCCTAAGTCTGACTTAGACATCCATGACTGAGGTCATCGTGTTTAACTCGCCTAAACAAAACACTTAAGGCTTAACTTTAGTGCATCGAGAGTACTATCTACCTCAACTTTTTGTACAAACTAGCCAAATCATGGCTGGTTTTGCCTTGTTTCTCATTGAAACATCTCTTTAACTTAATTCAACTCTGCCATCTTGGCAAGTCTAAATTAAACGTCTTGTTCATCTTTGGAACATCGGCTTAAGACTTTTTTGTCTTATCTAATAGTTATAAATTTCAACAACATTTTGTAAAGAACAAAATCGGACTAGTATTTTATTAATCTATACTTCGGCTAAAAATTGTTTAAATTACATAGAAAAACTCAAAAAAATTAATGATAAAATAACTTCAGATTGCTAGTTTTCCATGGTCTTGGTAGTTCTTTGCCATCACTGCCTTCTAGCCGATATGCACCATTGCCGGCAACCGAGATGATTATGTATGGTCCTTTCTAATTTGAGCCAATCTTACCCTCCCTAGGATCTTTTTTGTTGCCAACAACCTTCCTTAGGATGAGGTCCCCAATTTGGAACTCCCTAGGGTTCACCTTCTTGTTGTATATTCTGGCAAGTCATTGCTGGTATGCCCCCAACCAAATTGCTGCTCTCTTCTTTTTTTCTTCGATTAAGTCCAAATCTCAGGCTAAGAATGCCTCATTCATTCTGTTCTTTACACTCTAGGTTCTGACTCCAGGAATGTCGATCTTAAATGGTATAACGGCCTTAGTGCCATAAGCCATGACAAAGGGTGATTCTCTAGTAGATCTTCTCGGTGTAGTGCGATATGCCCATAGAACATTAGGAAGCTCCTCCACCCACTTACCCTTGGTAGCTTCCAATATCTTCTTTATTCCATCCAAGATGGTCTTGTTGGAGGCCTCGGCTTGACCATTGCTTCAAGGGAAGCTGAGAGTTGAGTAGCAGTTCTTAATCTTGTACTTTGTGTAGAAGCTCTTGATCAGCTTGTTATCAAACTAGGTGCCATTGTCTGCCACAATGGCTCTTGGGATTTTGAACCTGGCAATGATGTTTTTCCAGATGAAATTTCTCATGTCTACATCTCAAATTTTAGCCAAGGGTTCTACCTCCACCCACTTCGTGAAATAGTCCGTGGCTACTAGCAAGTACTTCCTTTGTCCAGTTGCCTTGGGCAATTGCCCAATAAGATTCATGCCCCACTAGGCAAATGGTGAAGGACCGGATATTGGATTTAGATCTCTAGCAGGCTAGTGTATCAAAGGTGCAAACCTTTGACACTTTTCGAATCTCTTAACATATGCTTTTGTATCCTTTTGCATGTATGGCCACCAGTACCCCTGTGATATGTCCATGTGGGCAAGAGATCTTCCCCTTACATGGTTTTCAAAAACTCTTTTGTGGATCTCATATATGAAGTCTTCTACCGAGGAAGGGTGCACACATCACAATAGAGGTCTAGTGAAGGACCTTCTGTATAGGTGGCCTTTTGTCGACAAGCAAATTTTGCCGACTTAAGCCCAATCTTGTGTGCTTCATTCTTGTCTTTTGGCAACTGGCCATCTCTGATAAATTTGACCAAGGCATCCATCCAGCTTGGGCCTAGTTCTATACACATTGCCTCGTATTCGGTTATCAGAGGTTATACGCTTGGGCATGATAGATAGTCCATCGTAATTGTTCTTGACATGTCTAACTTTTATGTACTGGAAAGGTTGGCCAAGGCATTCGCGTGGCTGTTATCTTCTCAGCAGACCTGCTGTAGCCGACAACTCTGGAACTGTGCTAATAACTTGATGACCTCTTTGACGTAGGCCACCATCCTCTCATCTCAAGCTACGTGTTCTCCAGTTGTTTGGTTCACAATGAGTTGGGAGTCACAGTAGACTACCACCTTATCGGCTTCGACTGTTGCTGCTAGTTTCAATCCAGCAATCAACGCCTCGTACTCATCTTTATGATTTAAGGCCTTAAATCCTAGTCAGATTGATTGTTCTACTATTTGGCCATCCAGTGAGACTAGTACCATTCCTATACCCGCTCCTTGTTGGTTTGAGCTGTCGTCGACAAAGAGGCGAAAGGACTCGTTGTTGTAAATATCATAAAGCTTCGGCTTCTCTTGCTTTTACTTATTTTCTATTGGCTTGGGGTTCTCTATTGCCATTTGTGTTTTCTCTGGCTCTTCTACACACCCTGGGCCGAGGTTGATGAGTCTTGGCTTTGGGCTTGCGCTCGGTGTAAACTCAGCAACAAAGTCGGCCAAAACCTGACCTTTGATTGTTGTTCTTGGTTTGTATTCTATGTCGTATTACCCATTGTGCTATTCTGCCTGTCAACTCTCTATGTTGCAATAGAGACTTTAGTGGGTGCTCCGTGAGTACCACAATCTTGTAAGCTTGAAAGTAATGGTTCAGTTTCTTTGATGCCATTACCAATGTGAGTGTTAGTTTTTCCAGAGGTAAATACCTCGTCTCTATGCTTACCAGGGTTTTGCTCACATAATACACTACATTCTGCTCTTTTTCTTCTTCTTCTCGGACAACCATGACACTGACAGTGTTGTCCAAGACTGTTAAATACAAAAATAGTTCCTCTCTTGGAACTGGATTTGACAACACTAGTGGGGTTGTCAGATACCTCTTTAAGTCGGCCAAGGCGACTTTGTCATCCATAGAAAATTGGTGGCCTTCTTCAGTAGCTAGAAGAATGGTCTGCACTTGTTTGAACTCCGACTGATGAATCTATTCAATGCAGCTGCCTTGTCGATCAAAACTTGGACCTCTTTTGCTATCATCAGGCTCTTCAGATCGAGGATGACCTTGATCTGATCTGGGCTTGCTTCAATTCCTCTTTTGGTCACCAAATATCCTAGGAATTTACTAGATCCTACTTCGAAATCACGCTTGAAGGCATTCAGACGAAACCAATATGCCTTTAGGATATCAAAAACTTCCTTCAGATTGGTTAGATGATCTAAATGTTCCTTACTCTTCACGACCATGTTGTCAATGTAGACTTCTACGGTTTTTCCAATCAGATGCCTGAACATCTTGGTCACTAGCCTCTAGTACATTGCTCCAGCATTCTTCAGTCCAAAAGATATTACTCTGTAACAGTAAAGCCCTTTCAGGGTGATGAATGTTATCTTCTCTTTGTCTGGAGCAAACATGGCTCTATATGCATCATGGAAACTTATCCTTTCATGCCCAGAGGTGGCATCCACAAGTTGGTCTATCTTTGATAAAGGGAAACAGTCCTTCGGGTAAGCCTTATTCAAGCTCCTGATGTCCACATAAACCCTCTACTTGTTGTTCTTCTTTTTGACTACCACCGTGTTGGACAACCAGGTGGGGTATTTCACTCTTTAGATTGCTTGTGCCTCCATCAATTTTTTCACTTCTTTTTTAGCTGCTTCTACGTGGATCAAGGTCGGTCGTCTAGCTCTCTGGATCACAGGTTTGGCCGACTTGTCCACGTTGAGTTTGTGGCAGGTGACCTTGGGGTTGATCTCCGACATCTCATACGGTGTCCAAGCGAACACCTCTATGTTTTCTCTTAAGAAAGTCTCTAATTTTCTTTCTTTCTCTTCGGCCCGACTTGAGCCGAGGAGAAAGAATCTTTCTTTGTACCTTTCCTATACTAGAACCTTTTCCAGAGGCTCCTAGCTCTTGTCGGCGGGCTCTTTGCCGACATCATCCAAGACCTCTTGATCTTTGTTTCCTATTTCTGTCATCTCTACTTCTTTGATATTGAAGGTGTACTTTATTGCTACCATGGAGTAATTTTTCGCCTGCATCTGGTCTTCTTTTACATCCTCAATCCCGAACTCAGTTGGGAACTGCAACAGTTAGTTCAAAGTTGAGGGAACAGTCCTTATAGCGTGTAGCCAAGGCCTCCCCAAGATGACATTGTATGGGGAAGGAGTGTCTATCACGGTGAACTCAATGGTTACCTTTTTTGTTCTTGGTTAAATCTCTAGGTTCGTGGTCCCTCGTGGTCACGTCAGGGTCCTATTAAATCCGACCATGGGGCTGTCGGACTACTCCAAATCGTCCTTGTAAAGGCCAAACTCCTTGTAACATCTAACATACATGATGTCATAGGAGCTGCCTTGATTTATTAGTATATGCCTTACCTGACAGTTTCTAATCTTCAGTGTCACTTCCAGATCATCATTGTGAGGATTAAGAATGTAATCGTTCGGTTCGGCACGGTTGGTATTTAGGTAAAAAATTACACCGAACCAATAATGTTGGTTTTATTATTTTCAACACCAATACAAACCATTTTTCCCATCAAATTGCACCGAATTGAACTGACTGAAATGGTTTGGTTTAGTGCGGTTTAATCGGTTTAGGATTTTTTAAACTTGAGCCACTTTTAAATATAATCATTAATCTATATAAAAATATTAAATTAGTTCTTTGTCTACTATTTTAAACATATCCAATCCATTCATTTAATACATACTTTTCAATTCCTAAATTAACAAAAATAAAAACAAAAAAAAAAGCTTAAAAATATTAAGGTTTCAAGAATAATGAGTTAGAGTTAAAATTATATATAATAAAAGTTTACAAACTTAGGTTATAAAGATGATAAGGTTAATTAATTAAGGTTAATAATTTATTATAGTTATTAATATCATTATATATATATATTATAAACACAATATATGTTGAAGAGGTCGGTTTCAGTTTAGACTGGTGCACAAGGTGCTTAAACCGACACTGAATCAAAAATCGAAGAAAATCAAATTTAAAAACCGCACAGATCGATTCTTGTTAAAAAAACAGATCAAATATAGTTGGTTTGGTTCGGTTCAATCGGTTTGGTCGATTTTTTTTGTTTTTTTTACATCTCTAGTGAGGATGTTGCACCATATCCAGGTCTTCGTTTATGAATGAGATCGTCGACCCCCGATGTCCCTTCGTCCGAGGCTTCTTCTGTTGGACTTGGAAGACATGCTGTAAATGCCTTACCCTCTCCGTCTCTCCTCATATATCATTTGCATTGACCTTCAAGTGAATCACGTTGATAACCCGTGGTCCATCCACCTATGGCACTGGGGGTGGTGTTGCTGCTGTCGGCGCCTGGGCCAGCTTTACCTATTTTTCTCTCGTCTTTTCCTCGTCTATCAAGTCTCTCAGGTGTCCTTGCCTGACCAGGTCCTCCAGGTGTTGTTTCAAAGCCTAACACTCTTGAATCATGTGTCCATTCTCATAATGATAAGCACAATTCTTCTTGGGGTTCCTGTCCATGTATTCCCCCGAGGTTTTTTGTGGTGCTCTGAAATAGGGTTGATTCCTGATCCTTTCCAAGATCTTGTAGATCGGGATCTTGAAAAGTATGCTCACAGCCTGCATAGCCCTTAATCCAAGTTTCGGCTTGTTGGTGCCGTTATTTTTTCGGCTGCACTTTGGTGAGCCATTTCCCTTCTCTTGTTTTACGACACTAGCCTTCTTTGCTTTCTTGTCTTTCTTCGCCCTTGCATACTTTTCAATCCTTGCCATGAGGTCCTCCATGCTTTTCCGGAGGGTTTTTGTAAGAGATTGCCGAAGTGGGCAGTCATTCTCCAAGCTGTTCTTGAAAGACACGACTACAAGTTCCTAGTTACAAGTAGGTATCTAGTTGTAAACCTTGTAGTGTCTCTTGGCGTAATCCCTAAGGCTTTTTCCATCGTCAATCTTTAGGGCCAATAGGGAATCAACCCTTAGTGGCTGCAATCTGTTCGTAACAAACCTGGCCACAAATATCTCAGCCAGTCCTTCCCAATTCTTGATGCATCCATTCGGCAGTTTAAGAAACCAATTCAATGTTATTTTCCCAAATGTCGAAAGGAACACCTTGCACAATAACTGCTCGTATCCATTCCACAGAGACATTGCATTTAAATATAAACCAACATAAAAGTTTAGGTCTGACTTACCATCATAGATCTGGAACCTTGGTATACTGAATCTCTTAGATGCCTTGAACGTATCCAACTCTACTAAGAAAGATGTTCTCGATAGAGCTGTGGATGTAACCTCGGCGCCCTGTCTGTTCCTCTATAGGTAATCTCGCAAGTCCTTCTTCGTCCGCCCAAGAGCTCAGCTATCGGTTGATTTTAGTCTCTTTCCAGTGTTGGGGTGTGTCCTCTTGGATTTCTCCACGTCTATTATGTTGTTAAAATAGAGGCCCAATCTGTTGATCTGTCGAGATACCCTGACCTGTGTTCCTCTAGTCCTCGGGGTTCTCTATGACTCCTTTCATCGTGATTCCATCCGTCCGACGTTCTGTGATAGCTGGTGCAAGTTCCCAAGCATCTTCTTATGCTGTGGGATAGTTGGTATCACGGCCTATCTTTCCTTTTGGACATCAACGTTTACTGTTGGTGTCGGCATTACCAGTAAAGACAGCGCTAATTGCATCACTTTGTTCTGCATCATGAAGTTCACCATGGTCTGTAGGTTCGTCAATTTGTTCGCTAAGTCTTTCACCTGGTCGTCTCTTCTCAAGCATCTTTCTTTCCATACCTAGAAGTCGATCTCATTGAAATATTTTTCTCGGTTGCCTCTTCTCGAGCCATTACGGCCCCGAGCAGCATTGTTTTCTTCAGGGTTTACTTTTTGTACTTCCTCGTCATTGTTTTCTTCTCCAGCATTTGGATCCATGTACTCCTTTTCCTCACTGTGTATGTCGTCCTCGACTTTCACCTCTTGTCCAACATTGGCCATCTATTCTATACTAAGTTCTCACAAACGGCGCCAAATTGTGAGTGTTGATTTCTAGCCTCACTACCAAATAGGGAACTTAACTGGAGAACAAGCGACATAATAGATTAAACCAAGCACCTGCACACAAGAAAATGAGAATACCACGGTGGCTCGTCCACCCGGAGGCACTCCAACGATCAAGTCAGTCATTTATCTCTCAAAGATATCAACTTAACTAATCAGTGCACTAGTAAAAGCATACCTTAGACCCACGGGGTTGGCTTTCTTTATAACCACTAGTGCCCTCGTCCCCTAGAAGTCTCACTTCATAGGACTTAAGCACAATACTTATCTAAGACTCTTAGTTAGATATGGATGAACTCTTCAAGAGCATCATTCTTATCCGAACTAAGCGCCTCACTTATCTAGGACTTTTGTATCCTATCCAAATATCTCGAATTTCAGTATTTCCACACCATGCCTCGGCAATACCACAATCATCTCGGCAATCTGGCTCGTCCACATGGCACCTCGGCCACGTGCACGACCTCAAAAATACATCTCCACAATTATCATTTTGTCCTACAATAAAATACAACAAATCTCATAATTTTGACATAATTACACTGGCTTCTCTTTTAATAAGATTAAAGAGCCTAAAACTAATACAAATGATATGAAAACACAAAAAATACACAAGAAAAAATTATACAAAAGATATGATAATAACATTTTTTTATAAATACAATTAGTGAAAATCTAATGACAAGGGACCAAGTATTATATGAATTAAAACTTGAGAGGAGCCCAATATAATTATACTAAATTTATGAGGTTTATTGTATTTTTTTTCAAATCTCATGAGAATTCAATATAATTTACCCAACTACAAAAGATGAATTAATAAAAAAACTCACTAAAAATAAAAATAAGCCACCTCCCAAAAAGTATCCAACTAAAAAATTGGTGCTAATGGTTACTCAACATCTTCAACCATTTTTTGTGACTCTTCTCTTTTAGTTTGGTTCTTTAAATAAGAAAAAATATTGAGATTTTTAAAAAGTCTCTCCTAATTTATTTACAATAGCATGACAGGTGAAGTGTAAATTTTTTATTTTGATTTCAACTCCCTTGCCATTGCAGGTGAATTGTAAGTCTTAAATTGTAAATCTTTAACATTTTTCTATTATTAGTTAATAGGTGGTCTTGTCCAAGCAAATAAATTAAAAATCAAAAGAGTCTGTTAGGATGACTTTCTTGATTTTTTTTTTTCTTTTCAATCTAGAAACTTCTATCGTTGTATCACCTATTAATCATATGTATCAAGTAAATCAGAATAAATTGAAAAAATTAAAATGAAAATTACTCCTAATAGTAAGAACTATATATATGTTACTTATTCATTGACATTAAAAGATAAATAATATTCAATAATTTTACTATTCCACACTCCTAACCATATTTTTTGATTCACCATATGGACCACATTCCTAACCATATGTTTATGGACCACAAATGACAAAGGTGGTGCTTTGTGTGTTTTGTTGATGGGACCCGACGGTTGAACCAGTGACCCATCCACCCGGTCCCTTTTCCGGTTCACTCACCGGTCCGGTTTTCAAAACAATGGTTCAAATAGAGAAATTTCACAGACTAAAAGTTAGAGAAATTTTAACAAAATCAATTAAATGTCACTATAGTTGACTTCAAGTTTCATTAACTAAAAGCCATATAAATGTCACTAACTAAAGTCACTGAAATTTCAAAAATCATTTAAATGTTACTGTAATTGACTTTTAGTTAGTTAATGAAATTTCTTTGACCTATAGACATGATTTGAGAATGAGCATTGCTATATATAATCTTATTCTTTGACTCATTTTCTCATTCTTAGATACAAAGTAATATAGCAGACATTAATAAATATACGTGGGACCCACCCACTTATATATAGGAGTAAAAAAAAAAAAGAAGTAAGAAATATAATCATATGTAACACTGTTCTTTGGGAGTTCAGAAATAAATTGAATTTTGGAAAACATTTATACAAAACAACTCAAAGTTCCCCAAAGGAATAATAAATATTATATTCTTGTGTAACTACATACTGAATAAATAAATAAATAAATAAATAAATAAGAGCAATTAAGATTATGGTCATTCTCCATAAACACTTGTTAAAATGTCATATTATATGTAAATCATGACATTTTGTGGTCTTGATAATCTAAAGTGTCATAACCAAATTACTTTTAGTCATAATGAAAGGGGCCACACTAAATCATAATTAAATATGACTTGAGCCATAACTAAATACCTCTTTAGTTATAACCAAAATAACAATCATAATAGGTTATAACAAAGTCATAACGAAGACTAGAGGTGTGCGCAGTGCAATTCGGACGGTTTGAGAGTAAAATTATAAGCCGAATGACGGTTTTGCAGATTGGCAAATCGCGATTTGGGTAATTTTAGACGGATTGGCGGATTGAAGAATATTCCAACCAATTATTAAGCATTTGCATAATATATAACACTAATTTACATAATATGTTTTATATATATAACACAAACTAATTTTACATAATATTTACACATATATAACTACTAATTTGTAACAAATTTCACATCTTAAATCTCTCTCACACTCATTTTTACTTTGATATTTCATTACATGTTAAAAAATATAAATGTGTTAACTGTAGCGAAGCAGAACGGTTTCGAAGGCGAATTATAAATTTTAAAGTTTAATCTCTGGTTTGCAGATAAAGCAGTACAGATTGATGTGGATCAGTGCATTTTTAGCAAATTTGGTGGTATTTTGCATAGACCATAATAAGTCATAACCAATGTGAAAATGGCTTATAACTAAATACTCTAAACATCATTTGAGGCATAATTAAAGATTTTTTGGGTCATGACCTGTTAGGTTTTTATAATTGGCAATTCTGTTGGACAAAACTCATTCAGTTGTATTTTTATTCGCTCTATTGTATTTGTGAGTTATGAGAGTTTAGATGCGAATCCAACCCGAATTATGCCTGAGTAAAGGAGTTTGTGCTGATATTCCTTATCTTGTTTTGAGCATTCCTTGTTTGTCACTTCGCTAACAAAGTACGAGAATCGGACAATCTTTTGTGCACTGGAGCAGTGAAGTAGTTTATCTAGTATCTCTGTTTGCATTCTAAACTTCTGGAAAATATGTTTTACCACTCGAGTGGAGCGGTAGATGTTGCCCTCGAGCGATTGGCCTATATGTGAGCACCACCTTTAATCATATTGCTCGAGCGATAAAGTGAGCGCTTGAGCGGTCTTCGCGGCTCTATTTAGTATAAAGTGTGTTGTTTGTTATTTTTAAGATTTAACTTGTCCAGATTCTTAGAGAGGAAGAGAAAACAAAGTATTTTATATTGAAGGGTGTTTATGTATTGTTTCCTTGATGATTTGAAAGTTGTCACACCCCAAATCCAGGCATGACCGGCCGTGGCCCACAGGGACTTAGCCCAAGGCCCACGTAAACCTAAACATGAACCCAAAATCACAAAGAATAAATGTGATGATAGCCCCATAAATAAATAAATCAAAACCCAATCCAGTGACAAGTCACAAGTATAAATGGTAAAACTAACCATAACCAACTTCCAAAAATATATACTAAATGGAACACAAACTGCCCACAAAATAAAATAATTCTAAATAAAAAAAATCCAACCATAATGTATGCACAAAATTCGACATAACAAGCTAAAACAAAATAAATGAATGCCCTAGAGGTCCATGCAATTGAGTCCCCACTACGCCATAAGTCCACTCTAAGTTCTTCTAACACCTGGAAGTGATAAAAAACTAAGTCAGCTGATAGCTCAGTGAGTAGCAACATGGATAGTAAATACAGTTTTGAAAACAGGGTTCAATTCCAAAATAAGATATATATCACAGAAACTAGATTGGCATACACTTTTGATAAAGATAATCTGTTTAAAAAATAAGGTTCCACAGTTCAACAGTTAAAATACTCATGTCTCTCAAGAACATGATAAATGACATTTTCACTTAAAACAGAGTATAACATGAACACCAATAATTTTCTGGGTACCAAGAAATAACAAGTAACATGCCACACAATTCTCAAGACTATAAGCCCCGTTGGATCCAATACCGAACTAAGAGTCATTCTCAGGGTGGCAACCCGGGCCTTTTCTCTAAGACGATCTGATTGAAGGTCACCTAGCCTAACCTAACCTAGGTCTTTTTCTTACAATCGTTGAGCACTAGAGTCATCACGGCCCAATCCGGATCTGTTCCCTAGTGGCCAGAGTCACCACACATAGTGGAATAATTTCCCTAGACTAAAATATGCAAATGGTCTCAATAATCAATACACATCAGTTTCACAAAACATGGTAGTTCATCATTATAAACATGAGACCAAAACAAATAGTTTACAGTATGCCAAGTTCACACATGTTTCAGAAATAATTTGATTTTATTGATAATATAATAATTTATCAAAACAGTTTAGTCCTGAAACAACAATTAAATTTTCTAACAATTCAGGATAGAGGAACATTTATAAAAATATGTAGCATGAAACTACTCACCTGGAAACGGAATAATGAAATCCTCGAATAGAATATAAAAGTCTAACTAGTACCCTAAACCAAGTATGAAAACTACACGTCATTACTAATTTAAAAATACTCAAGAATAAGAAACTAAGTAATCCCAAACTAAAGCGCACTAACACGGCTCAACTCAACTCACCGTTACTCTTAAATATTATCTAAACTCATGTTCTTCAAGGTCTAAAATCACCCAAGACATGGGTTCAAATCGAAGCTTAATTAAAGTAACTTTAAAATAAAACATAATTTTAAACAAGCTTTCTCAATTTATTCGCTAACTTTGAAAATTACAAAACCCACTCCACACTGTTCGAAAAATTCCAAAACCCTCTAGATAACAACTAATATATCCTAAGTTTCAAACCCAATTGATTTCACTTGATTTTCTTATCAAAATAATTATTTACAATTAATTATACCCAAACAGGTTGTTTTCTGCAGCACTTTCAAGAAATTAATGGTTCTCTTAGTATACACGAGCAATCAATGCAAGGACAAAAATTTAAGAAACTAGACTTGTAACCAGTTCTAAGAACATTGATTTGATAATTTTCGGATTTATACCCAAAGAGAACGACACTTCCGAAGTTACTGTTTTAAACTAGTTTTCTGGACAAATTTGAACGCAGCAGTTAATATAAATTTTGACTCCCAAAAATTATGAGAAAATTCAGATATGCAATTCAATATGTAATTAATCTACTGTAAAAATTTCAATTCAAAATTCATCCGTTTGATATGATTACTCGATTTTTAAAGTTTGTGATTTTGTACAAAATTTTTGAACTAAGAATTACACCCATTCTTTATACATGAATTTAACTCCTCAGATTTCTTAACAGTATATATATAGACAAAATATTTGAGATTGTAAAATTATTATTATTTAATTATTTACTTGATTTGTATATTCGGGTTCTCACAAAAGTAATCGATTGATCAACGAGCTTCATATTGACTATCATCAAGGGTTGTTTTGTTCTTTCATTCACAAGAGGTGTTCATTGGTGGATTCTGAGAAACTTGGACCTGAAGCTTTGGTGGATTCTAGAGTGACTCATCATCGTGGATTTGACATCGGTGTTATGAATTCAACGTTAGGCAAAGCAATTCTGAAGTGAAGACGGTGGTGGAAGAGGCACATCGGGTTTGGTTCAATTCAAGCGTGGATTCACTAGGTAATTGAA